>PVKA01022059.1:0-37699 GCA_004027165.1 Ctenomys sociabilis
GTTTTTTTTTTTTTAAAGCCTGGTTTTCTCAATATACCTTTAAAGGTTTTTAAATTGTTTCATATCTGGTCAAGTTGAGATTTTTAAGAACTTCATTTTTAATTTGTAATAAAAGTTTACAACTTAATTTTTTCAAAAAAGTCAACAAACTGCAAGCACCTGTTAATAAAGGTCTTAAATAATTAAAAAAAAAGAAACTCAGATTGATTAGTAGCACCTATAGTCTTTACATTTTGTCTCACTTGTCTTTTAGTTTATTGCCATTAGCAGCATTTTATATATATATTTTGTTGGTACTGGGGAACAGACTCAGGGCCTTTACCCTGAGCTACATCTCCAGACTTTGTTATTTATTTATTTAGTTTTTTGAGACAGGATTTCACTATGCTGTTCAGGCTGGCCTTGAGCTTACTTTATAGTCTAGGCTGGTACTGAATTTGTAACAGTCCTCCTGCCTCAGGCCTCCCAAATGCTGGGATTACAAGCATGCTTCACAATGACTGGCTGTTTTTATTTTTTATTTTATTTTTATGTATTTAGTACAGGGTCTACAGAGTCTCACTACACAGATCAGACTTGTAGTGATCCTCCTGTTTTCAGCCTCCCAAGTGATTACAGGCATACACTCAATGGCTGCCTCAGTGTCCCCTGGGGGCTGGCCAGCACTGCATGCTGGGGATCAAGCCCTGGTTCCTGCATCTGCATAAGCAGGCACTTTAATCTGCTGAGCTATCTAGCCGGCCCTGTTTTTATTTTCTTTTAGTTTTAAGTTAGAGTCTCATTAAGTGGTCCAATTACCTAGGTTGAGCATGTGATCTTCCTGCCTCAGCCTCCATTTTTTTTTTTTTTTTTTTTTTGAAAAGGGATTATTGTCTTGTGAGAATATATGAGAATATATACTGAATGAGGGTGGGAGTAGAATGGTGGGTGAAGGTCAGGATAAAGTGAGTTTCAGTACTCCAGAAGGCTCAGGCAGGAGGATCACAGATTCAATCCCAGCTTGAGTAGCTTATATATAATACATCTTAAAGTTTTTTTCAACCCTTTCCCATTCCTCCTTTTGCTCTCCATTCTTGATGCTCTTTTTATTTGCAAAAGATCTTATCTCCCCCACCTTTTTTTTTTTTTTTTTTTTTTTTTGGTACTGGTAATCAAACTCAGGACCTTCACTTATGCCACTGAGCTATATTCTCTGTCCCTGTTTTCTTTTACCTCTCATTTTATTTTTTATTTACACTTTGGATTTCTCCTATAAGAAAACTTTTAATATTTGAGCTTGGGTACCTGATTTATTCAACTCAACATTATCTCATGGTGCATCTGTTTTCCTACAAATGACTCAAATTTATCCTTCTTTAGAGAAGTGCTTCTTTGTGTATAAATTCCACATTTTTTTATGTGTTCATTTGCAGATGAACATACATGTCTCTTCCAGGATTTAACTATTATGAATTGTGCTGCTACAAATATGGGTATGCATGTGTCATTGTAATATGACATCTCTAACTTTTTCTGGAACATATCTAGAAAGGGACTAGCTGAGTCAAATAGAATTTCAATGTTTAGATTTTTGAGGCGTCTCCATACTGATTTTCATACTGATTGTAGTAGTTTATATTCTCACCAGCAGTGTAGAAGGGATCCTTTCCCCCCCTCAGCCTTACTGTCATTTGTTATATTTGATTTCCTGGTGATAGTCATTCTTTCTCGAGTAAGATGGAATCTCAGTGTTGTTTTGTTTGCATTTCTTTAATGTCCAGAGATGTTGAACATTTGTTCAGATTGAGGTTATTGTCCTTCTTTACCCGTTTGTTTTAGTCATGAGTGGGTATTGGACTTTGTCAAAGGTTTTTCTGCATCTGTTGAGATGATCATGTGATTTTCTTTGTCCTTTTTTCTGTTTATATGATGTATACATTTATTGATTTGCATATATCAAACCACCCTTGCATCCCTGGGATAAATAAACCCTACTTGGTCATGCTGTGTATTTTTTTTTTTTTTTTTTTTTTGATGATGATTTGTTGTATTGTGTTTGCTAATAACTTATAAAGGATTTTTGCTTCTGTGTTCAATAAAGAGCCTGGATTTTAGTTTTTTTTTTTTATTGGGTACTTTTCTAAATTAAAAAGAAATTATGTATTTTATGCAGGGTCTGTGCAGCTCAGACTTGTTGTGCTCCTCCTGTTTTCAGTCTTCCTTGCACTGGTATTAGGTGTGCACCATCATAACCACTCTGGGCTGGCACAGCATGCCTGGGGGTGGGCTGGTATGGCGTGCGGCACTGGAGATCAAACCCAGTATCTGTGCTTGCCTAAGCAGGCACTTAAGTTAGCTGAGATATCTTTCTGGCCCTCTTTTCTGGATTTTGAAGCAAGATAATTCTAGCTCCCAGGAATGAGTGTGAAAGTAATCTTTCTTTTTAATTACATCAGGGAGTTTGAGGTTTACTTCAAGAAGTAAACCTTCTTGAAGGTTTGGTAGAATTCAGTGGTCACTCTTTTGCATTCTGGGCTTTTCTTACTTAGTAAGTTTTTTATTATTGCCTGTCACTGGATTTATTCAGAGGATCTTTTGACATCTTGGTTCAGTTTTGATAATTCATGTGTGTCTAGGAATCTTTATTTCTTCAAGATTCTCCAATTGATTGTAGTATAATTTCTTGTAATAGTTATTAATGATCTGGATTGGAGCAGTGATTTCTTTCATGATTCATCAAGTGTTCAGGAGTGTTTCTTTTTCTCCAATTTTTGATCTGCAAATTTAGGTTGTTAACTCTCCAGAAGAAGCAACATATGCAGTTTGGTTTACCCACACTATTTGTCTAAATATCAGATATCATAGGCATAACATGAAACATGTATTTTCCATCAAGTATTGAGATATTAAACTCTAAGTCTATACAGAATATGAAGAAGAAAAAAAATTTAAAAAAAGGAATGAACACTTACGTGTGTTTACATAGATATTTAGAAATCTATCCATATACAGCATAGTATCATTGTAGCAGGACTGTCTTATGAATTTTTTTGGTCTTATTTTTCATTTATTACCCTTAAAAAAAAGGGCAGTATAGTAATAGTTGGTATGTCATAACAAGAAGTGCATTCTAGAAGACTAGAATGACAGGCATTTGAAGTTGTGACCCTTCTATTATACTTTGTTAAATTCAGTGCAGTTGCTTGGTTCACAGGTATCAGCATACATAGTTAGTTGGGGTGAGAATCCTACCACTTAAATGCTGGTTTCAAAAATCTCCTGATGTTTCTCAGGATCATTGTCTTAACCATCTAGTGGGTATAAGTGAATGGTCTTGCCCCTGTCATGTTTCTCAGCTTTTCTCCTTGCCCTCTCCTCATTGTCCAATCAAGTTCTCGCTTTCCTTTTAATTGTGTTATACATTTCTATTTGCAATTCTTCTTTTGAATTATACTAGGGAGACTATACAATATTTGCACATGTGGGTCAGGTTTATTTCACTTATAAGTATATCTTTAAGTGGCATCCACTTAAATATGAAGGCTTGAAGTTTATCATTCTTTATAGCTGAGTAATACTCCATTGTATAAAAATACCACATCTTTTTCAACCATTCCTCTTGTGATGGGCATCTTGGTTGTTTCCAAGATTTGGCTTTCACAAATTGTGCTGCTATAAACATAGGTACACATATATCCCACAGGGATATATGTGTACTTATGTTTATAGCAGCACAATTTGTGCTATAAACATTCTGTTTTAATGTTTCTGTTTTCAGTTTCTGTGGGAAAATTCCCAGTAGGGAGATAGCTGGATTGAATGGGATTTCCAGTCCTACTTTTTTAAGGAGTCTCCACACCGATTTCCATCATGGTTGCACATTCCCACCAGCAGTGAAGAAGGGTTCCCTTTTCCCTACAGCCTCTCCAACATTTATTGTTGGTTGATTTTTTTTATGATAGCTGTTCTTTCTGGGGTGAGATGGTATCTCAATGCTGTTTTAATTTGCATTTCATAGATGATTAGTGATGTGGAGCATTTTTTCATATATTTATTTGCTTCTTTAATTTCATCTTCTGAGAAGTGTGTGTTCATCTTGGATGCCCATTTCTGGACTGGGTCTTTTAAGTTTAGGGGCCCTAATATTTTTTAGTCATTTATAAATTCTAGAGAGCAGATCTTTGTCAGAGTGCTTGTGAGGTAGGTTTTTTCAAATTTGTGGGTTTTCTTTTCATTTTGTTGTTCAATTTCTTTTGATGTGCAAAAACTTCTCAATGATAGGTGGTCCCAGTTGTTAATTCTTTTAAGTGTTTCCCATGGGAATACATGTTTGTTCATGAACTCTTTGCCTACCCCTATGTCTTCAAGAGTTCCTCCTACTTTCTCTTCCAGGAGATTGAGCATTTCTGTTTTAATGTTAAGATCTTTAATCCATTTTCACTTTAGCTTAGTGCATGGTGATAGACCTGGGTCAAATTTTAGTTTTTGACATGTGGAGAGCCAATTTTTCCAGCACCATTTGTTAAGAGGCTATCTTTCTTCCAGTAAGTGTGTTTGGCCCCTTTGTCAAAGATAAAGTGTTTGAATGTGTTCCTAGAGGCCTCTGCATCTTCTAGTCTATTCCATTGGTCCTCAGGTCTATTTTGTTGTCAATACCATGCTGATTTTATCACAGTAGCTTTGTGTATAATTTCAAGTCAGGAATTGTGATGCCTCCTGTCTTGTGTTTGTTGGCCAGGGTTGCCTTTACTATTCTGGGTCTTTTCTGATTCCAAATAAATTTTAGGAATGGTTTCTGTAGGTCTTGGAGGAATTTTGTTGGTAGTTTGATAGAGATTGCATTGAATCTGTGCAACAATTTTGGGAGTATGGCTATCTTCATGATGTTGGTTCTTTCTATCCAGGACCAGGGCATATCTATACATTTTCTGAAATCCTCTATGATCTATTTTTTCAGAGTACTATAATCTTCTGTGAAAAGATCTTTAACGTCTTTAATTAGATGAATTCCAAGATATTTCATTTTCCACAGTGCTATTGTAAAAGGTATTGTTTCTATATAGTTTCCCTCTCAGTGTGTTTGTTATCTGTGTAGAGGAATGCTATTGACTTTTGGGTATTGACTTTGTATCCCGCTATGCTACTGAATTTGTGTATCAATTCTAGTAGCTTCTTGGTGGAGTTTTTTGGGTCTTCCAAGTAAAGTATCATGTCGTCTGCAGATAGTGATAATTTAACTTCTTCTTTACCTATTTTTATTCCTTTTATTTCTCCCTCTTGTCTAATGGCTGTAGCTAATGATTCCAAATCTATATTGAATAGTAGGGGTGATAGAGGACATCCTTTTCTTGTACTAGATCTGAGAGTAAAAGATTTCAGCTTTTCCTCATTTAGAATTATATTAGCCATTGGGCTGTCATAGATGGCTTTTTATCAGATTGAAGTAGAGGCTATTTCAATTTTCTGTAGGGTTTTGAACATGAATGAGTGTTGGACTTTGTCAAAAGCCTTTTTTTCTGCATCAGTTGAGATGGTCATGTGGTTTTTAAATTTTGCTCTATTGATATAGTGTATTACATTTATAGATTTGTGAGTATTGACCTATCCTTGCATCCCTGGGATGAATCTTTCCTGGTCATGTTGTATGATCTTCTTGATGATTTGCTGTATTCTATTTGTTAGGATTTTATTGAAAATTTTTGCATCCATGTTCATGAAGGAGATTGGCCTGTAGTTCTGTTAATTGTGTCTTTCCCTGGTTTTGGAATCAGTATAATACTTGCCTCCAGAAATGATTTTGGGAGGACTGTTTCCTTTTCAATTTCATTGAAGAGTTTGAGGAGTGTAGGGATTATGTCTTCTATAAATTTCTTGTAGAATTCAGCTGTGAATCCATCAGGACCTGCACTTTTCTTTGTTGGTAGGCTTTTTATTATGTTTTATATGGCTGTTATTGGCTTATTGAGAGTTGTTCTATCTTCTTGATTCAGTAATTTGTACCTTTTGAGGAATCTGTCCATTTCTTCTGTGTCTTCTATTCTGTGAGCGTAAAGATTCTCGAAGTAGCTATTGATAATCTTCTAAGTTTCCATTAGGTCTGTGGTAGCTTCACCCTTTTCATTCCTTATTGCTTGTATTTGAATTTTTTCTTTCCTCTTTTTGATGAGGTTAGCTAGGGGCTTATCAATTTTATTTAGTCTTTCAAAGAACCAACTTTTTGATTCATTGATTCTTTGAACGGTTTTTTTTTAGTCTCAATTGAATTAATTTCTGCTCTAATCTTTATGATTTATTTCTGTTTTTGGGCTCTGGGTTTGGTTTGCTCTTCCTTTTCTAGATGTTGGATGTGCCACATTAGTGTGTTTATTTGTTCCCATTCTGTTTTCCTGTGTGTGAGTTCATAGCTATGAATTTCCCTCAGAGAACTGATTTCATCGCATCCCATAAGTTCTGGTAAGTGTGGTTGAATTTTCATTGAATTGTAGATATTGTTGAACTTCTTGTTTAATTTCATCTGTAACCCATTGATTGCTGAGTAGGGTGTTGTTTAATTTCTGTGTATTTATGGGCTTTTTCTGATTTCTTTTCTCATTTATTTCCAGTTTCATTGCACTGTGTCAGATAATATGCATGGGATAACTTCTGCCTTTTTATTTTTATTTATTTATTTTTTCGGTGGAACTGCGGATTGAACTCAGGCCCTTGCGCTTGCCAGGGAAGCGCTTATTCCACTGAGCCATCTCCTTTGTCCCCCTTTTTGTTTTTTGAGAGAGGCCTCACTAAGTTGTTCAACTGGCCTCGAACTTAAGATCTTCCTGTCTTAGTCTCCCAGAATGTTGGGATTACTGGTGTTCACCTCTGTACCTAGCTTTATATCTGTGTGTGTGTGTGTGTGTGTGTGTGTGTGTATGTGTGAATTTGGTTAAAAGTTTATTGGGGTTATTAATCTTTTCAAATACTAGCTTTTGTGTCTATTGCATGTCTTTGTTGTTTTCCTGTTTCTAATTTTATTTATTTTTGACCTTTTATTGATTGTTTCCTGCCTTATGTTTACAAAAAATGTGTGTTCTTTTGTCCTGATTCCATAGAGAAGTAGTTGAAGTTATTAATTGAAAGGTTTGTTTATTGGTATAAATAGTTTAATGCTGTAACTGTCCTTTTTTTTTTTTTGACCTGTTCAGCCCACTCTGGGGGAAGACAGGTGCAGTATATGGTGCTGGGGTATCGAACTGTGGTCCTTGTGTGTGTAAGCTTGCCTATGCAGGTGTTTTAGACCATGGAGCCATCTCTTCTGTCCTGTAACTGTTTTCTAAATACTACTATAAGTGCTCTGCCACTAGTATTGAACTTACTGTGTAACCCAGGATGGTCTCAAATTTTTTATTTTTATTATTTTTTTAATATATATTTTTTTAGCCGAAGTCTCGTTATTTGGTTCAGACTGGCCTTGAACTTGCAGTGATTCTTCTGCCTCAACCTGTCAGTGCTAGGATTGCAGGTGTGTACTGCCATGCCTGGTGGTCCTCAATCTTGAAATTCTGCTGCTTCAGTTTTCTGAGTACTGGGATGATAGGCATGTGCCACTATGCTAGGCTCCTCAGATTTTTAGAAGTTTCTCTTCTGGCTTAATTTTTTTTTTTTTTTTCTTTTTGGTCTTTTTGAGACAGGGTCTCACTATGCAATTCAGGCTGGCCTTAAGCTCACTTTGTAGCTCAGCCTGGTCTCGAACTCACAACAATTCTCCTGCCTCAGCCTCCCGAGTACTGGGATTACAGGCCTGCGCCATCATGCACAGCTCTTCTTCTGGCTTAATTTTTCACCCTTTGGGTATGTAGAAGTATATTGATTAGTTTCCAGATTTTTTTTTTTTTTTTTTTTGAGAGCTTGTATGTTGTTGATTGATAGTTTAATTCTGATTAGGTTAAAAATACACTCATTTACAAATTTCAGTTCGTTTAAATATGTCACGGTCTGTTTTTATGGCTAAGAAAATTTTCTCTTTGAGTACATGTTTTATATTTTTTTAAAGTAAAAGTCACATTGCTATGGGTGATAGAATTGCTCATAAATGTTAATTGAGCTAGGATGGTTTATCTTTACTGCCTTTTTATCTACTTATTCTGTCAGTTATAGAGAGAAAAATATTGGAATGTCCAACTGTCATGTGCATTTATCTATATTTTCTTCCAGTTTTATAAATTTTTGCTTGTGTCTTGAGTGTTATGTCTTGATGATTTGACATTTATTATGTGCTATCACTTTGCTTCAGATTTACTGAAACTACCTCTGTTGAGTCTACTAATGAAGCTGTTGAAGATATTGTTTCATTTGTTTCTATGCTTTTCTTAGCAGTATTTGATTATTTTCCATCTTGCTGAAAATTCCATTTTTTATTTGTGTTGTGTACCTTTTCAGTTAAAATACATGAATCATAGTTGTTTTAAATTTCCTTATGTGATAATTTCAGTAGCTGAGGGTTCTGTTTGTCTCGTGTGTGTTTTTAGATGTCTCAATGTTTTATGGAAGGTATATATTGCCAATTGTAATCTTTTTTTTTTTCCTTCTTCTAAAGAAGCTATCTCAGAAATTCAATAGATGGTATATAGGGATTTGTAAACATGATATTCTAGGTTTGTGAGGTAGGTCAGATCTTTAATAACAATAACAATGCTTTTTTTTTTTTTCTCTATTCCAGTTCTATCTTTATAGTTTTCTGCCTCTACTACAAAACAGCAGAAAATGAACAAATCCCAGGTGAGTTTATTTTTAGTGCATTTGTGGAAGTTTATATAAATCTAGAAAATGAAGCAAAAAGTATAAGTGAAAATGAAGAAAAGTATAAGTGAGTTAAATTTAAGAAAAACAGTAAGAACAGGTCATCAGTATTAGCAGCCAAAAAGCAAACTGTCTTAGTTACTTTTTTGTTACAGTAACAAAATACCCAACACCCAAAGTTCAAGAGGAGAGGTTTATTTCAATTCACGATTTATAGAGGTTTCCGTTTATAGTTGGCTGACTCCAAGGCAGGGTGCATGGCAGAAGAGAAAGAATCCATAGCAGAGCAGGCAGGAAGATGCAAAGCAGCAGACAGCCAGACTGTCTTGCCCTTTTTTCCCATCCAGAGTAACAGCCTTTTAGGTAGTGTCACCTGGAACTATGCTAATTTTAATCTGTAGATTAACTTAGTACCACATACTTAATCCTGGTATCAAGGCTTTGATGGGACATTGAAACATAAGCCATAATACAAACTAATTGGCTTGTGTTGATCCTTAGATCTGATCCTGCATATTAATTCCTTAGATCTCACTCTCTATTTTTTGTTGTTGTTGTTGTTTGTTTGTTTGTTTTTTTAGTACCAGAGATTGAACTCAGGATCATGTACTTGCCAGGCAGGCACTTACTCCATTGAGCTATTTCCTTGGCCCCTAATTCCTGAAGTGTCTAATTAGGTCTGAGTCATTTTTATAGACTTCATAGAGGTGACAGCTTAGGATAGCATCTCCAGGAACAATCAAAATTAAACAAGTTATCATTTTGTCAAATATTGTTTTATGTTCTTGAATGTAAATGTAGGGTATTGTATTTGTTTTTTTCAGTTAGGTTAGCATGATGTCAGAGAACTCATTAAATATGCAGATGTGTATTTAAATTTTACCCCTTTTTCTACAGGTGTCATTACTTTTTCTAAATAATGTTTTGGAGTGTGTGTGTGAGATAGCATGTGAATGATTATTCTGTTCAGAAATATTTTGTTTTTAATTGATATGCTTCACTTTCTAGAGCAGTTTTGGGTTACAGAAAAATTGAATGGAAAATGCTGAAAGATCCCGTATTTCCCCTCACAATTTCTCCCTACCATTCCCTTTCTTCTGTTATTAACATCTTGCTTTAATGTAATACACTTATTACAGTTGATAAGCCTATGTTGATACTGTAGTGCAAATTTATAATCTAAGCATTGCATTGTCGCACGTGCTTGTAATCGCAGCATTCTGGGAGACTGAGTCAAGTGGATTGCAAATTCAAGCCCAGCCTGGGCAGTTTAGGGAAACTTTGTCTCTATAAATTAAAAAAAAAAATTAAAAAGGCTTAAGTGTGTAGGTCAGTGTGACAGCCCTGTCTTCAAACCTCAGTACTGTAGTAAATAAATAGTCCACAGTTTAGCATTAGGATTCATTCTTCATGTTGTACATTCTGTGGGTTTTAGTAAATGTATAATATGTATTCATTATAGTTACACACAAAATAGCTTCAGTGCCTTCAAATTCCACCATAATGTACTGATTTATCTCTCCATCCTTCTTAAACCACTGGTGCCTGCAGATATTTTTATTATCTCAGCTCCTTAGTTTAGCCTTTTTTAGAATGTCAAAATAGTTGGATTAAAAGAGTAAGCAGACTTTCTAAATTGGTTGCCTTTACTTAACAATACATATTTAAGATTCCCCCATGTCTTCCTGGCTTGATAGTACATTTCTTTTAAGTACTAAATAATATTCTATTGTGTGGATAAAACACAGTTTATGTGTTCATTCACCTATTGAAGAACATCATGGCTGCATACAGATTTTGGCAATTACATGCAGGTTTTTGAGTGAACATGTTTTCATCTCATTTGGGCAAATACCAGGACCATGATTGCTTTACCATATGGTAAGAATATAACTACTTTTGTTAGAAATTGCCAAACTCTTACCAGTGGTTATACCATTTTGTGTTTCAACCAATAATGAATGAGCTTGGGGCTGGGGAGATGGCAGTAGAATAGGTACTTCCCTGGCAAGCATAAGGGCCTGAGTTCAATCCCTGGTTCTGCCAAAAAAAAAAAAGAATGAGCTTTACTGTTATTCCACATCTTCACTAGTATTTGGAGTTGTCATTGCTCTGGATTTAGCTATAGTAACAGGTGTGTAGTGGCATCTTGTTTTATTTTATAATTCCCTAATAAAATTTAATACTGAATATCATTCCATATGTTGGCCATCTATTTATCTTCTTTGATGAAGTATCTGTTCAGATTTTTGTGTTTTTTAAAGCAGTCTATTTTTAGTTTTAATAGTTAATTATTTTAGATACTAGCCTTTTATCAGATATATGTTCTTCAAAGATATCCTCCCAGTCTGTGGTTCATCTTTTATTCTATTCTGTTTTCTATTGCTTTGTTTTTTGAAATGTCTCCATATCAGCATATGTTCCTTGTTCCTTTTTTTCTTTTTTATTGTGTAATATAGGACATGTTCAGAACTGTGTATAAAAAGTGTTATAACAAAGTATGTAACAAATATGTATGCACTAAAGAAGAACAATAAAATTGATGTCACAGATACACCCAGGTGAGTAGAACATTAGCTAGGCACAGTGGCACTTGCCTGTTATTTCAGCTACTTGGGAGCCTGAAGCAGGAAAATCATAGGTTTGAGGACACTCTGGGAAAATTTTTGAGGTTCTATCTTAAAAAAAATTCTTTGCTTTTCTCAAAAGATTTTATCACTTATGTATGTAATCCTAGTCATTATAGCAACCAGTTTTGAAAAAATATGAGTCAATATTGCTCTAATTTGTATAGTCTTCGATTGATTTTTTTCTAAATGTATAAGATCTAAATGATCTTTTAGATCTTTTATGCACCTGCTATGATTTATATCTAGATTACTTTCCCTGCTTCATACACTCACAGGAGTTCTGTTGAGGAGTTAATAGTGAAATGTGATGTTGGCAAGTGAAGCCTGGTTGGAGGAAGTGGGTCCCTGGGGGAGTGTGGTGTGGCAGGATCTGTTTCCCTCTCTCCTCTTTGATGACTTCCATCTTCCTGCCTCTTATGCCATAAACTATTTCTCTGGCATGCCCCTCTGCCATGCTGCACTGCCTTGGAGCCAGCTGACTATGGGTTGAAACTTCTACAAACTGAATCAAAACAAACCTTTCATCCTTTGAAGTTGTGTTAGGTATTATATTCTAGTGACAAAATAACTAAGATAGCATTCATGTACTCTTTTTTTAAGACTTAAGAGATTTGTAAATCATTATCTTTTTTTCCCCCCTCAAATTATATTCGCTATTAAGGGGAGAAGGTATATATTTCTAGTAGCAGTATAAAATGACAATCTTACTGAGAGCGATATTTCCTAGGCAGTTGAGTTTAGGAATTTTGTTCTTACTGGACAGAATTTCAGGAAAAGATGGGCCAAGTAACAGGTCATTGTCTAGTTTCAGCTTTCCTGAGTATTTCCAGAAGTCTTATTTGGAGAAGTCATTGGTGAGGTCATGAGACACATAAGGAAACATGAGTCTGGCAAAGTATGAGAAGTATCAAATATTGAATGTCTGATAGGAATATCATTAGAAGGATGGGGATGCTCTGCCTTTTCTACATCTTGGCTCACTGCTCAATTGCCAACTCTCAAGTCAATTATAGCAGAACACTTCTGTGAGATGAAATGAATGTCTTATCTGACCCAGGCCAGCCTGCATGGAGGAGAAAGAAACAGATGTCATCAGCACATGTTCAGAACCAACCAAACCAAGTATGGATACAAATCTGGGCCTGGCTCACTGAAGCTGTCTGCTTCAGTGAGGTGGTGTGGTGGCAGAAGGCATCTTGTTGATGACAGCCCTCAAAATGCATGCTTCTGAGCTATTCTGTTTCAGTGTATACTACCAGAGTTTGGTCTCATTAGAGAATCTCTGCTATTCTACATCATTTTCAGATACTTCCTAGGGATTTCCTTTAGCTGTCTTGTATTGGTCTTTTGTTTGCCTTTCCTGTGCCTTTCATTTTTGGATTATTGTTTTATTGAAGTACATTGTGCAATAGCTTCTTGGGGAAAAAAAGGGTGTGAGAAAGGTATCCTTTTTAGGCTTTGCAATCCTGAAAATGCCTTGTCATCTTGTATTTGATTGAAAGTTACTGTGTATGTAGGTTTGTCTCATTCTTGCTTTAGTGCTGTCAGTTTTGGTGTAATACAACACAAAGCTGTGTTACTCATTGCATATATGATGTGTGAACAAAAAATATGGTGAATGCTTAAGTTATTAAAAAAATGCTGTCTGGGGAGATGGCTCAGTGGAATAAGTGCTTCCCTGGCAAGCGCAAAGGCCAGAGTTCAATCCCCGGTTCCGCCAAAAAAAAAAAAAAAAAAAAAAAAAAAAATGCTTAAGTTGTTTTAAAATTTATTATAGTAAAAGATATATTATCTCCCTCAAAATACTCCCATTTGCTTCAAATTACTTACCCCCCCATCATTCTTGACTCTATTTTAGGCAGTTCTGAAAGAATTCTGTCTTGAGGTTCTTTAGTTGCTTTATTATAGCTATTTTGATGTCCTGGATTGATTCAAAATGTTTACCTTTCATTAATCATTTTGACTTTGGGTTGGGTGGGGGAGATGGCTCAGTGGCAAGGGCCTGAGTTCAATCCCCAGTTCTGCCAAAAAAAAAAAAAAAATCATTACCATGACTTTGGGGAAGTCAGAAATCTCTTGATGCCAGATGCAGTGAATAAGTTGGATGGGCACATACTGTTATATTTTTATAAGCCTGCCTTTTCATTGGATGACAGTCATTGTGAGCATTCACTATGGTTTTTCTTTTTTATCACACTTTGTAAAGATGTGAATGACTTCCAAAACTGCTTCAGAAAATGGCAAGAATGATGGGATGATTGTATTTGAAATGAGGGGGAATATTTTGAGAGGCACTAATGGTAATGCCTCTTTAACTGTTTATAAGGTTTTAAAATTTGGATATTCATTATATATTTCCATCACAGTTGATATGCTTATTAGTTGTGTACACACTTGTAATTGTTTTATATTCTGGCTGATTTATCCTTTATTACTTCATATTGTCTCTACCTCTGGTCATACTCCTTGTCTCATAAATAAAGTTCTAAATGCTTTTTGTGATCAGTATTATGGTACACCTTTTCCCATTTTTCGTACATCAATCTGTTTATTTTCTTACATTAATAATATGTTTCTTCTCAGTAGCATGTAGTTAGGTTTTAGTTTATTTCCCAATCTGACTGTCTTACTTTCTTCATCACTGGGACATAATACCTGACACTCACAAATTAAAGAAAAATTCTTACAGTTTGTGTAAGTTTCAATCTACAGTCAACGGCCTCCAAAGCAGGGTGGCATGGTGGAGGAGAAGGAGACCATGGCATGCAGAGAGAAAGCAGAAAGATAAAGGTAGGAGGGAGGGGGAATAGAGTGATACCTTAGCTCATGAATGCCTTTCTTTACAAACAATTTAGTGTGCAAACAGAAGAATTTGGCAAACTTTTTGTTTTGCTTGAAAACTGCATCAGGTGACAAACACAACCATGGCCATCTTTCCTATACAAACATAGTCTGGCCATCTTTTCCAAAATTACAGAACAAATTAAGTTCGTGAACCAAAGTACCACTATATACCCTTCTGGGCTATGTCCCCAGTGACCTACCTCCTCTGACCAGCTCAACATTATGTTGAGCTATAAATTCATCAGTGGATGAATCCACTGATGAGTATCACACCTCCACAATCCAATGACCTTCCAAAAGCCCCTATGAATCCATGAGGCTTTGGAGGGTTGTCTAGGTAAAAAGCATAGCACTGATCATCTCTTTTAATTCATTAATTATATTGGCACAGTCAAGTTTAAACCTGTCATCTAGCTATTTTCTGTAATTTAAATTTATATTAGGATTTTGTCATATATATATATAAAATCTTACTATATTGCCCAGGCTAGCCTTGAACTCCAGGGGTAAAGCCTCAGCTTCTTGAGAGTTGGGAGTACAGGTGTGCTCTTTGTATGTGCTTGTTTTGACGTTTTCAGCTTGATTGTTTTTGTATTCTCACTGGTTTTTGTGTTTTTCCATGTATTTGGGAATGTCATGACATATAGCTCCCTCGAAAAAATGTTTTGTTCTGCCAGATAAATGATTGGCAAACCATTGTGGTCCCATTCAGCCATGTATGATTATGAAGCAGGGTCTACATATCCTCTCAGGGTGTGATCCTTACTAACTGTCATCTCAACTGTTCACTGTGTCATTTTTCTTTTTCTTTCTCTCTCTCTCTCTTTTTTTTTTTTTTTGGCAGAACTGAGGACTTGCCAGGGAAGCACTTATTCTACTGAGCCATCTCCCTGGCCACATCAGTGTCATTTTAATATGCCCCTAAAGAATGTTTTTCCCCAGTGCTTTTAGCATCCCTGTGAATGGGGCTCTGTTCATCCATGCCCCTTCCTGTGATCACAGTCCTGCAGTGGTTGTGCAGCGCCTGCATGTGGTGGTTTGGTGTATTTTGTCAAGTTTTATTGCTCATTGCCTCTTTGATTATGAAGTTTCTTCTTTTTAGTGTTGAGGGGAAGAATCCCATGATCTTCTGTCTGCTTATCAGGATGGAATTTCTTTTGTTCTTCCTTGAAACCCACATTTTTCTTAGTGTCTCTAGTGTTTTGAAATTTCCTGGTAATTTTTCTTCCTTTTGCCTGATAGATTTTGTGTGTGTGTGTGGTATGTGAAAAATGCACAGAAATACAAATACAAGGAGATTGTACCATATGAAATTACCATTACCATTTTTGTATATCAAAATGATCAAATGTCAGCAATTTCAAATTGATTAATCAATAATCTGCCATATAATTTAATGGTCAGTATCTAACATATTGCCATATTTGCTTCCACATTTCTTTGAGCAGTATTGGGGATTGAGCTCAGGGCTTCACATTGAGCTATATTCTCATTTTTCTAGTTTCTGAGATGGGATTTTGCTAAGTTGCTGAAACTGGACTCAAACTTGCAATCCTCCTACCTTAGCCTCTCAGAGTGTTTGAACACAAATGTGTGCCACTATGGGCCTGTCACTTCTGCACATTATGGTTATTCAATTTCTTTAATATTACACAAATTATATGTGAACTTGGTGTCTTTCTCACTATATCATGGATCTGCACTCCCTTGTGTGCTCTTTCATTTGATGTCATCTTATTAAACACTCCTTGCCTGAGAGGTACCAGTATAAGTTTTATGAGTATATCCACTTATCTGAGTTACTTTTTTTTGTCACTGGGACACATTATCTGATTCAAACAAATAAAAGAAAAGTTTATTTTGACTCTCAGTTTATAGTGGATTCAGTTCATAGTCAGCCATAAGCCTCATAATCCAGTCACCTTTGAAAGTATTGCCTGTGATCACATGAAGCTTTAGGGAGACATGTACATCTGAATCATAACACCATTCCTCTTTTTAAGAATAGTTTTGTATGCATTAATAAAGTTATGTAAAATTTTGAGGTTATGTTATACACTTTTTGAAATTCTCTCAAACTTTTACTCTTGGTGTTAAACTTAACTCTTATCAAAAGTATGTTTTGTTTCTTTTTTCTTTTAAAAACAAACAAGTCTAGGGGCCAGGGAGATTGGTCAGTGGAATAAGTGTTTCCCTGGCAAGTGCAAGGGCCTGAGTTCAAGCCCTGGTTTCACCAAAAAAAAAAAAATATAAATGTCTTATTTTTTTAGTAAACATTGATACCCCCATGCCCCATACCTAGGGCCTTTGCATTTTGCTACATCCTCTACCCTCTCCCCCTTTTTCTTTTTCAAACAGGGTCTCACTAAATTGCCCAGACTGGACTTACTCTTGATGTCCTCCTGCAACAGCCTCCTAGAGTACTGTGATCATAGGTTTGTGATCACACTTGGCTATGATTATTGAGTTTCTTGATCCACTTTACCTTTCTGCCAGAATGTCAGAATATTTTCATCTTTTAAATGTTTATTATATTCTTTTTCAGTGATTATTTAAATGTACATTTTTAAACAAAGTTTAATCAGGATTTATTTTCCTCCAGTACATACTTTCTGCTTGCCATAAGTTACAGGCACCCAAATATTAGTTACAGCTTATTATGTATATATTTAATGAATTTATTTACTATTTGTATATTACTGATCCTTGCTAGGTTTAATTTTCTTTTGGAGTATGCCTTTATTAGTAGCGATAATATACCTGACATTTATTATGCACCAGTCATCAATCTAGCTCAGGAGCTGTCATGCTATGGCCCATTGTCCAGATGGCCTGCTGCCTGGTTTTTGTATAGCCCACAAGGGAATACTGAGTTGTTGTTTTAAGTGGGAAACACAATAAAATAATTTCTTTTTGCTTTGCAAATTATATGAAATTCAGATATTAGTATGCATAAATCAAACTTTATTGAAACATACCTGTACCATTTGCTCACATATTGTTCATGTCTGCTTTCATGGTAGAGGGGCAGACTTGATTAGTTCCAGCAGAGACTACATACAGACTGAAAACTCTGATATATTGACTGTCAGACCCATTATTGACAGCTTACCAACTTTTAGTATTTTCAGCATTTCATAGATATTCTATTATTTTCTGGCTTCCATTTTTAAATAGACTCATTTGTTATTGTGCATTTAAAGGCAATACTTATACTTCTGGGAGCGTAGCAGTTTTATTGTGCTTGGGAAGTTGAGGCAGGTGTATTGGCAGGAGTCTCAGGCCAGCTTGGGCTACCATAGCAAGACCCTGTCTCTCTCTCTTTTTTATTTTTTTGTATTGAGGATTGAATTCAGGACCTTGAGCTTTCCAGGCAGGCACTTATGCTGCTAAGCTATCTCCCTGGCAGTAGTTTTATTGTGATGTGCCTAAGTTTGAAATTTTCTTTTTTTTTATTCTACTTGGGGGTTAGTGCTGTTTCTTGACACTATGGCCTGATATGAGCTGCTTTGGAAAATTCTCAGTCATTATCTCTTTAAATATTGTTTCTGTGCATTTACTTCTCTATATTAGGCCTTTTAATTGGTTCCTTGTATCTTTTAGGCTCTTTCATGTATTTGCCATTAATTGTTCTTTCTGTATTTCTCTGAATTCTTTTACTGGCATGTTTTCCAGTTCACCTTTTTCTACTCTTTCTATGGCTTGGAAGGGCTAGGGAGAGCCTTACTTGTGTATGATAACTTGTTTTGTAATCGAAAGTATATTTTCTACCTTGAAATATTCTAAACTTATGTAGTATTGTTTGGTATCAGAAAAATCACTTATGTGAGCTTCATGACTGCACTGTAGTAATAACATAAAATGCTGGATGTTTATGTACTTTTCTCGCTGAACATACCTTGAGAGCACAGTGTTTTATTAATTTTAGATACTGATCAAAATGACAATGCTAGAGACAAGGGAGTCTGAATGGATATTTTTGTAGTCTTGACTATAAAATATTTGGAGTCAAGACTATAAAAATATTTGGAGATACATCAAGACAAAGCAAATAGGATGAACAGTTAGTGTTATATATAAATATTCATGGTGAATGACTTAAATATGCAGAATATAAGCTTTCTTATATTCTTCATACATCACCAAAAGCTGAACATTTCAGAATGACCAACCATGTACCATTTCAGGTGTCAGTTTCATTCACGGATGTGACTGTGGACTTTACCCAAGAAGAGTGGGAGCAGCTGGACCCTTCTCAGAGGATTTTATACATGGATGTGATGCTGGAGAATTATAGCAACTTACTTTCAGTGGGTAAGAACAGCTTTTGGGTATACCTCCTTATTTGCTTAGTATTAGTCATGTCTTTTGTGAGTTACCAAAAATGATTAGCTTCTGTATTATTAAATGATGTTAGCATCCATCTCCAGATGTTGGGGCTGATTACAGCTTCTGAAGATCTACCTTCTTGATTTTCAAGGTCTCTGTCTTGGTTACTTTTCTCTTCCTGCTGAGACAAAATACCCAACACCCAAAATTAAGGAAGGAAAGGTTTATTTATTTATTTGTTAGCGAAGGTTCTACAGGATGTTCAAGGTGTCACTACTACATCACACTCCTAGTGATCCTCCTGTTTATAGCCTCCCAAGAGCTGGGATTACAGGCACATGCCATCATGCCCAGTCTCAATTGCAGCTCAGGGTGCCCTAGGGTGGGGCCCGCATGGCAGGCCAGGGATGGAACCCATGGCCCCTGCACAGGTGCTTTAATCTGCTGAGCTATTTAGCCAACCCTAGGAAAGGTTTATTTAGCTCACAGCTAGTGGAGGTTTCAGTCCATACTTAGCTGGCTCCAAATAGAGTGGCACATGACAGAGGGCAACCTTTCAAGGCAGTGGAAAATAGCAGAGAGCAAAGGGAGGGGCAGCACCTGGCTGCTAGAAAGCCTCTTGTTCCTCCTTACATTTGTATGCAGATTAAGGGACAGCCAAATAGCTCAGTGGATTAAAGTGCCTGCAAGCAGGCACAGAGGCTGGGGGTTCAGTCCCCAGGGTATTGCTGGCCCTGCCCCTGGGTGATTGAGACTAGGCATGGTGACACACACCTATAATCCCAGCACTTGGGAGGCTGTAAAGAGATGGATCACTATGAGTCTGATCTAGCAGTGAGACCCTGAACACCCTGTAGACCCTTCTCTAAAAAATACAAAAAGGGGGGAAAAAAAAGAAATGTATGCAGATTATCTCTCCCAGGGCACACATACCCATAATCCGAGCACTGGATCATGAATTAATTACAAACTGTAGAAGCTGCCCCATGACTGCTTGAGGCTTTGAGGGGACAGCTAGACACAAACCATAAGTCCCTTAAGTCCAATAAATTAGGAGTTATCAAAAAGAATCCTACATGGTACAGTTAGAATGGTTAATTCAGAAGTTCCTAGGAAAGATATGAAAAAGAGAAAATGGTATAGAAATCAGTAAAAGCAGCTTCAATGATTCTGAGCATTCAGTACATTTGAAGCCAATTTTTCAAATCCCAAAACATTTAGAGGTGGCTGAGGACAGGTGACATGTACCTCTGATCTTAGTCACACTTCCAAATATACAGCTTTCCTTACTGATTTTTCCATTTGTAGATACCTTACACAGTTTAAGCCTTCATATTGTTAGTTGATCTTTAGTATTTTCACTTTGCTGGAATGCTTTATTTCTTTTAATTTTATTTTAAAGAGTAAACCAATGATGTAGAATTTCAAAACAAGATAATAGTAAATTAACAATGGTTATTACATTGCATATTGTTATCTTCAAACTAGTTGCTTAGATTACAAGATATAGGCATGCAAAATTGATCAAAAGTATAAGCACTCACCATTGCTTTCAATGAACTAATAAAATTAGTAGTATAAGTATCTTTTTTTGTTTTTCTTTTCCCTTTGTTGTTTTCTCCTTTCTTCCATCTCAGTTGTTCCTTTTGGATAGTGTCTTTCCCTTTTGCAATATCTATTGTACATTTTCAATTTTATTTATTTTTTCAGTTTCTTATACTAGGGAGGTAATAGGATGTATACAAATGTGAGTCTTGATTTATTTCACTTATGAGTATGGTCTGTAGTTTCATCCATTCACCTAGAAAAACCTCATGTTTATCCTTTATAGCTGAGTAGTGCTCCACTGTATAAAAATACCACATCTTTTTTATCCATTCCTTGGTTGATGGGCATTTAAGTTGTTTCCAAGATTTAGCTATTATAAATTATTATCTTTTTTTTTTCTGGGAAAATGTCCAGAAGGGGTATAGCTGGGTCAAATGGGACCGCTAATCCTAATTTTTTGAGTAATTTCAAAGCTGATTTCCGCAGTGCTTGTACCAGTCTGCATTCCTACCAATAGTGGAGAAGGGTTCCTTTTTCCTACAGCCCTGCCAGTATTTGTTATTGATTGATTTCTTGATACTAACCATTCTTTCTGGGGTGAGATGGAATTCAGCGTTGTTTTAATTTGCATTTCTTGAATGACAAATGAACATTTCTTTCATATATTTATTTGTGATATCCTATGGGAATTGTTGTCGCAGGTGAAATGGCAGCAGGATCATAAGAATTAGGAATAATGAGTAATATATAAGATGAAAATAAATGCTGGGTAATTTGATCTTTAAGATCTCTTCAGATAAAATCAAGGACATAAAAGGGAAAAACAATATGATGTTAAGCTGGGCTTGTGTACATCTGTAATCCTGTTTACTCTGGATACTGAGGTAGAAGAATCACAGGTTCAAAGTCAACCTCTGGGAACTCAGTAAGATCCTGTCTCAAAATAAAAATCAAAAATTGCTGGGTAATATAGTTCAGTGTTCCTTAAATTTAATCTACACAGCAAAATATTTTTGCTTTTGGTGCAGAGGACCAAACCTAGGGCTTCCAGCTTGCTAGACAAGCATTTTACTGCTGAGCCAAATCTCCAGCCCCCACAGCAAATTTTTAAAAAAATTATATGTATATATTTTGTGTGTATACATTGTAAATAAATTAAAAACAGTCACTGTCTAACAATTGCAAAGAAAACAACCAGTAAATCTAGAGTCAGTGAGTGCTTTTGTTGTTAGGTTTGGATTTATTTTACATTTCTGACAGAATATATGTTTCTGGATCTTGTCATTCATTTAAAAATGAGAATTTAGATTATCCCTGCAAGACTATAAGAAATACTGAGTACAAAGTTTTTTTTTTTTTCTTTGAATGAGAGAAGCAGTAGACTGATGCTGTTTCTACCACAATACTCTAGAGTCAAGAGTGTCATTTACAAGCTTGATCTGCACTGGTCAGTTGTGGCAAGTGTGGTATGTGTGTCATAGCTCTTTGTATCATTGAAAGCTCTAAAAGTTTCACATCAGTAGCCTATATATTTTCTTTAGCTACTTATTTTTTTTGTTCTCTGTTTAATTGCTCAGTTTTTTTTAAGACACTGAATCTCCTTCATCCCTTGAATTGCTAGCCTTTTCATCTCATTTGTGCCCTTTTTAGTAATTTTTTAAAAATGTATTTAGTACAGGATCTACAGGTTCTCACTGTGTAAATCAGACTCATAGAGATCCACGTGTTTTCAGCCTCCCAAGAGCTGGTATTACAGGCATGTACCACCATGCCCAGTCTCAATCACCATCTCAGTGCACCCCGGGGTAGGACCAGCCCAGCTTGTGGTGCCAGGAATTGAAACCCGGTGCCTGAGCTCTGTCTAAGTAGGCACTTTAGTCTGCTGAGCTATCTAGCTGGCCTTTTTAGTGATTTTTAAAATTTCACTTTCTCTCTAACATCGGTCATTTTGTTATCCGGCATTTTTACTTGTGTCAGCTTCTACTTTTTTTTTTTTTTTTTTTTTTTTTTTTTTTTTTTTTTTTTTTTTTTTTACCATAAGTTTGCATTTTTGTCTTCAAAAGACAAGAACTTAGAAAATTTTTTATTGGGAATTTTTTAATACTGTGGGTGACTTGCTCTCAGACTAAAGAGTCAGCTCAAGAATATATAGTGGAGACTTTCTATCCTGTCACAATCAAGAAAAAGAATTAACAACATACATTTCATTAATTTCTATTCTAGAAGTGTGGAAGGCTGATGACCAAATGGAAAGGGAGCACAGAAATCCAGATGAACAGGCAAGGCAGTTTGTGATCCTCAAGAACCAAACTGCACTTGAGGAAAGAGGTAATCTCTTTGGAAGCACGTTCACTCTGAACACAGACTTTGTTTCTTTAGGACAAGTGCCCTATAAATATGATTTATATGAAAAAGCTTTGAAATATAATTTGGACATACTTCATAATAATAGAAGCTATCCAAGAAAAAAAGGTGATGAGTGCACTGAATTTGGAAAACCACTCCTGTATTTCAAGCAAGAAAAAACCCATCCTGGAGCAGAATATTCTGAATATAATGAAAGTGGGAAAGCCCTTGGTCATAAAGAAGCCATTTTTAGACATCAGAAAATTAAGAACTTGGTTCAACCTTTTATTTGTAATTACTGTGACAAGGCCTTCCCCTTTAAATCACTCCTCATTAGTCATCAGAGAATACACACTGGAGAAAAACCCTATGAATGTAATGTGTGTAAGAAAACTTTCTCCCATAAGGCAAACCTCATCAAACATCAAAGAATTCACACTGGTGAAAAACCCTTTGAATGTCGTGAGTGTGGAAAAGCTTTCACCCACCAGTCAAACCTTATTGTGCACCAGAGAGCACACATGGAGAAGAAGCCTTATGAGTGCAGTGACTGTGGAAAGACATTTGCTCAGAAGTTTGAACTTACCACACACCAGAGAATTCATACTGGAGAGCGACCTTATGAGTGTAATGAATGTGCAAAAACCTTCTTTAAGAAATCAAACCTCATTATACATAAAAAAATTCACACAGGGGAGAAACGCTATGAGTGTAGTGAATGTGGAAAATCTTTTATCCAGAACTCACAGCTCATTATACACATGAGAACCCATACAGGAGAGAAACCCTATGAATGTACTGAATGTGGCAAAACTTTTAGCCAGAGATCAACACTTAGATTACATTTGAGAATCCATACTGGAGAGAAACCATATGAGTGTACTGAATGTGGAAAGGCCTTCAGCAGAAAGTCCCGACTCAGTGTCCATCAGAGTTCACATAGGGGAAAGGCCCTGAGACTGACGTGCTACTATGAAAACTCTTCAAAATCCCTCTAGTGAAGAAAAATAAGCATTGAAATTCATACCAGAATACAGACTTGCCAGTCAAAAATGTGTAAAAAAAATAGTGTTGCATACAGAATACATTATATTGGAAGATAGGTATGATATCCAGCTAAAGTATACACATGAGAATATACCCAATTGTAAATAAACATGCCCAGCTGTATTACAATGAACTTTTCATGTTTTTATAGCACTGGGGATCAAACCCAGTCTCTTGCCTGTGCTGGGCAAGTGCTCTTCCCCAGAGCTATGACACCAGCCCACAATGAGCTTTTTAAAATCCTGAATGAATGAATATTCTGGACAGCAATATAAAGCATATATAGATAATACCCTAGGAGTTTATCTGTGAGAGTATGCCACAAAACACAAATTATGTTTTAAATCTACATTTGTGAATTTAACAGTCATTGGGAATTTGAAATTATTGTCTTCTGTGATAATTAAGATATAACAGATAAGATTTTCTATACTACAGTAAACATCTTGCTTGTTTCAGTACCTTTCCAACACAGTATGGGTTCCAAATGAAATATGTAATATTTTATTGTACCTGGGATCAAACTTAGGGCCTTGTGCTTTCCAGGTAAGCATCTGTGCCACTGAGCCATCTCCCTGGCTGAAATACATAACGTTTTAAAGTGGCACAGAGCTGACTTTTTTCTCTTATTGCTTGCTGGCAAATATAAGATGGTATGACCATTGTTGTGAGTCTCTTTGCTAAAGAGAAGACAGTATTGTTGGAATCTTAACCTGATTCTTGCTTTGAAGATTTTCTAGAAATATTATTTATATCAATATGCAAATGTTAGATAGCTAAGAGATCAGTGAAGAGGCAGATGTGACCGTGTTACTCAGTGTGTATTGCAGAAGCTGATCATGGTGGCACATATCTGTAATCCCAGAACTTGGGAGGCAGAGGCAAGAAACATTGAAAGTTTGAGACCAGCCTGGGCTACAAAGTGAGTTCAAGGCCAGCCTGAACTGCATAGCAAGAACCTGTCTCAAAAAGACAAAAAAACAAAAGGAAAGTACGCCATGCAAAGAGAATATCATCCATTATGCTCTTGTTTTCCATGGGATTTTAATATTCAAATGCATGTGTATTTCCAAAAGATTGTATAAGTCAGAAACCACTTGTATTTTTGTGTGTGTCCATGGTTCTTTAATACTTCATAAATTGTCTTGCAAAAAGTCATATGATACTTATGTACCTCGCAAGTGCTAATTACATTTCAGAGAACTTAGAGGAAAAAATAATTTATTTTAAGAAAGGTATAAAGAATTGTGTTTTGCTTTTTACAGTTTTTAGGTACATAATCCACTTTAGAGATAAATTTTTGTAGTATTCTAAACAGAATAATAAACATTCTATGTATTTTTTTTTAATGCTGGGAATCAAACTCATGACCTTGTGTTTGCTAGGTTGGCACTGGGCTGCTAAGCTATATCCCCAGCCCAGTATCCTGTTTAAAAGATAAATCTTTACCTCCTTGAGTCTCATCTTTATCAATTTAAAAATTTTCCCTTTGTGATCTGATTTAGCATAAATTAATTACCTTTTCTTTCATATTCATACTTTGTAAGTTAGCCATTTCTGTGGTCTCTTCATATGCTGTGATAATTAACATTACAGTTATCTTTTTTACATAACTGCAGTGTACCATTTCAGCTTGTTTTTAAATGTACAAGTGTAGCCTCTTAATCACAAATCATGCAATGGAATTATAAATGGAAAGCAGAACTTTTTTTTATTATTTTTTGAAATCTCTGATATGATGTGACTATATGATTGTGAATGATTTTCTGGAAAAAATATACCAGGACATCCGTAGGCCAGCAAATCTGTCTTTCTCAGATAGGATCTTGCTTACTAATGACAAGAGAGCAGGGAGAAATAGTTACTTTCCACACTGCTGTTGGAAGTGTAAAGTGTAACAGCCTCCTTGTAAAATATTGTGTCTGTATTTCAAATAAGATATTCTTTTTCTTCCCCTTTAGCCCAGGAATCCTGGGACTCATCTTCGAAGAAGCATAATGTGCTAGTACTTAAGTTTTTTTTTTTTTTTTTTCGAGACCGAGGATTGAATTCAGGCCCTTACACTTGCTAGGCAAGCACTTATTCTACTGGGCCATCTCCCCAGCCTCTAGTACTTAAGCTTTTATGATTATCTATGTATATTGTATTTTTTTGGTGAGGACTGGAAAAGGAAAAAGAAAAATGACCATCAATAAGGGAACAATTGAATAAATTTAGGGTGAAAATATACCATGGCTGAATGGTTTTCCACAGAAAGGAACAATGTGTAGAGAGAAGCTCTTCCAGGTCTAGTAAAAGAGAGCAAATATATCAATTTTTATAAAATAAAGCTATAGAACTTTCGTGTGTGTGTGTATATATGATTTTATGGGCCCAGAGAATAGAATTACTCCTATTATACACTCTGAAACTAACTCATCAGCTGCATAAGTGAAGGTTCCAGGAGGAATGGAGCTAACACATAATCCTTGTGAAAGAAGAGATGAGGAAATGATTAAGAGAACAAAAGATGATGAAGCATCCAAAGACAAGCAGCATTAAGAACTTGTTGTCTCTCTAGGAACAAAGGGAGGAGGCAATTTTCAGGAGACCACAGAAAGCCAAAATCTTTTTTTTTTTTTGTATTTTAGCAAAAGATCTACAGAGTGTTCAGGGTCTCACTACTAGGTTGGACCCATAGTGATGGGTTTACAGCCCCCCAAGAGCTGGGGTTACAGGTGCGTGCCACTATGCCCAATCTCAGTTGCTGTCTCAGCATGCCCCAGGAGTGGGGCCAGCATGGCAGGCCCAGGTCTTGAAACCCCAGCTCCTGCACCTGCTTGTGGGTGCTTTAATCTGCTGAGCTATTTGGCCAACCTTCAAAATCGTTTTTTTTTTTTTTTTTTTGTGGTACCAGAAATTGAACACAGGACCTTACGTTTGCCAGGCAAGCACTTATTCCACTGAGCTATCTCCCTGGCCCCCGGAGAGCCAAAATCTTGAAAAGAGAATCTTTTAAGTGATGGTGCTGCTCTTGGGAAGCATGACTTCATCAGGAGAAGTGACTACAACAGGGAGGCAAATGTGAAACAAAAGCCTCACCTTTCTTCTGTTACGTTTTTTTTTTTTTTTTATAGTGTATTTAGTACAGGGTCTACAGGGTCTCACTACACAGATTGGACTCATAGTGATCCTCTTGTTTTCAGCCTCCCAAGTCCTGAGATTTCAGGCATGCACCACCACATGCAGTCTCAGTTGCTGTCTCAACAAACTCTGGGGGCAGGGCCAGTACACTGGAGATGGAACCCCCACCACTGTGCTCTGCCTAAGCAGGTGCTTTAATCCACTGAGCTATTTGACTGGCACTTTTAAAAAACTTTTTGTTATCAGTCTTGTGCAGGTGCTTCTGTTGACTGAACCCCACCAAAAATAGAGACAATGTAGTATGGCTGGTATAAATGGACGAAAAGGATGTGAAGTAGATCCAGAGGCCATGCAGCACAGTCAACAAATTATCACAATTTTGTTATCTAGCTGTAATGAGGGTTTCCCAAACAGACATTTACAAGACTCCTGCTATTGCTTTTGTGTCTCTTATGCATTTAGGATTGTGTAATTCCACAAGACTCAGGTTAGAATATAATTTTGGAGTCTTGCACAGATAGTATTGTAAGCCATGAAACTTGATGAAATTATCTAGAAAAAAGTACAGGAGAGCCTTGGTTTGTGAGTATAGTAGTTGTTTCAGAAACATGCAAATCCAAAGCATGTTTGCATGCAACCAAAGCACTTGTATGTCAAAGCAGATTTCCTCATAAAAGTACTGGAAACTCAGATGATTTGTTCCATAATCCAAAATCATTTATATAAATGATTACAGTACTGTCATAATAAAAAAATACAAAATATAAAGAATGTTAAGTTAACTTGCACTTGCCTTTAAAAACTTGTGAATGTAAGGGAGACAAGAGGAGAGTTACTGTGTAGGACAGTTTGTACTTTCATTAACAGACTCACTGCTATTGGCTCAATGAAATCTTTTCCTTTTTGTACAACTTTAACAAAGAACCCATCCAGTGATACTTGCTTCTACCTCATTTTGAGGATTTTGAGGAAATGTGACATTTCACTGTCATTAAACAAATTAATTGCTTACACTGTTACAACCTTATTCTATAAAAATTTTATACTGTTTACTGTTTACTATAAAAGGTTACATAGTTTCTCACATTTTAAACATCTCACCTCATTTGAAGTGAGGAATTCTTCCACCATTTTCTCCTTTCCAGAAAAGATCTCTGTAACCTTTTATTTGTCACCCACAATCTTGAAGCACAAGACAGAGAAAGAGAAGATCCATTGGCTTAGTTGTCATCATGTAACATTTGACATCACATACTGCTTGTATTGCAAGACATCACATCTTTGTAGAATTTATTAGAAGCTTTTGCTTATCTAGCAGAACGTTTGGAGAACAAGTTACTCATAATCCCAAGTTACACTGTAGAGAATTTCAAACATTCACCTGAATATTTAGGAGGACTAGGGAAGGAACAGCAATGGAAACTTGAGAAGGAGTGACTATGAAAGGCTAATTCTAGAAGCCAAGTAAGAAAGATCACAATATTTTAATACTGATATTTTTGGTGTGTGCTGAGAGTGACCATCACTGAGGTCACTTTGATAAGTATAGCATCAAAGACAAGGTCTGAGAAAGTCTAGGATTCAAGATCAAATTGCAAATAGAAAGTAAATAGATAAAAAGCAACATACCAAGAATAAAGGATCTGAGATTTTATTCTACTTACAAATCAAGAAGTTAATCCGCTACACTTTCATGGATCAGTCTGAAAACACATTTTATTGCCCTTAGGAAATGCCTGTGAAGGGCTGGCCAGGTAGCTCAGCAGACTAAAAGCGCCTGCTTAGGCAGAGTGCAGCAGCTGGGGGTTTGATCCCCAGCATGCTATGCTGGCCCCTCCCCCGGGGCACACTGAGAGGGCTATTGAGACTGGGCATGGTGGCATGTAATGCCAGCACTTGGGAGGCTGAAAAACAGGAGCATCATTATGAATCTGATCTATGTAGTGAGACCCTGTAGACCCTAGCTCAGCGGACTAAGCGCTTGCTTAGATAAGCGCAGCGGCTAGGGTTCGATCCCCGCTTCCGCTTGCCGCGCTGGCCCCGCCTTCGGGTGTGCTCAGCCAGCGATTGGAGTCTGGGCGTGGTGGCGTGTGCCTGTAATCCCAGCACTAGGGAAGCAGAAAGGAGGATCGCGATGAATGTGGGCTGCATAGTGAGACCCTGTGTACAAAAAAAAAAAAAGAAAAAAAAAAAAGCCTGTGATAGTTATTACTTGGCTATAGCCAAGGTATCATTTTCTTTGTGTGTGTGCCAGTTCCTTCAGGTTGATGTGATAGAGGCCATGTGATACCAGCATATGCAGTGGTGTCTCCCAAGTACTAACCAGGCCCAACCCTGCTTAGCTTCTGAGATCAGACAAGATTGTTCAGGGTGGTATGGCTGTAGATTGCAGTGGGTTCTTTCGCAGGAGAGGAACTTCATTGTTAGGGGATCTGAATCTTATAATGGACTTCAATCAAACCTGTCCAGCTTTGGCTCCAAGGAGAGACATCTTTGTTATGCTGAATGCAAATCAAAACTACTCTGTTCTCTGGAAAAGAGCTATTTTTCTTCTAGGACTGTTTATTACACATCCTGAAAACAGCGTTGAACAAAGGCCATCAATACCTATACTTTTAAGACAGACAGATACATAGTAAACCCATGGATATATATCTTCTCCTAAATTTGGAGTTTCCTATTAGTTTTTAAATAATTGTTACCTTTTATGTCTCTTTTCCTGTGTGAACCCTATGACTCAAACTTTGCTCTTTTGGTCTATAAATCTTGTAAGCTTTTTTTTTTTTTTCATTTTTACACTTCTGACTTTTAAAAATCAGTTGCCTTTGAATTTCTTTTCTGATGTTAATGCTATTTCATTTTTACCTCCATATTCTTTTAAGAAAAGTTTTAGTCTGTTAGCTTATTTTTGGTCATTATTTTTTTTTCCCTACTGCATCTAGGTCTTAAGCTTGCATTTCTTCAGCTATCCATCCATTTCTGTTAGGACACAGTTCTTCAAGGGTTTACTGACAGAAAAAGATGGTAGTTCATGTAAAATAGATATTAGACACAGCAGACTACAACTAGCTGGTGAAAGTAAATGCATGTGCAAATTCAGAATACTCCAAATAGATATGAATTATGACCTAAAAATGTGGGGATCCAAACATGGTGGCACATACCTGCAATCCCAGCATTCTGGTAGGCTGAGGCAGAAGGATCATGGTAACAACCGGTATAAATAAATAAATAAATAAAGTGAAGATTGTAGTTTAAGTGATAAGGTCCTGGATTCAGTCCCTAGTATGTAAGAAAAAGGAAAACAAAACAACCCTGTACAAAATGTGGGGAAGGGTAGAGTCAAAAGTAGTTTTTACATATCAAAGTTAAGCAACCAGATAGATTGTATCTAAAAAGTATGTAAATTTCCTGGTAAGCAAAAAGAAACCACTTAGCACAGATGAATGAAAACAAGGAGTAAAAGTATACCATTAAAATCACCTACTTAAGGCTGTGAAACAAAGGGACTACAAAACCAGAAAACAACTAACAAAATGGTAATAGTTTTACCTATCAAAAATTATCTTAAATGTAAATGAATTTCCCATCAAAAGAGCAACTGAGCTTAGTAGTGTGCACCTGTAATGCCAGCTACACAGGAACCTGAGGCAGGAGGCTAACCTGGGTAACTTACTGAGAGACCGTGTCTCAAAAAATAAAGGACTGAGAATGTATCTGTGATAGAGTGCCTGGATGTGTGTGGTTGCACTGGCCTCAATTCCTAGAACTACAAACAAACTAAACAAGGAACACCTGAATGTTTAAAGAAGAAGAAGAAGAAAAAAAAAGGACCAATTAAATGTTTCCTACAAGAGACTCACTTAAGCTTTGAGGATATTCAAGGGTGGAAGAATGGAAAAAGATATTGCATGTAAATATAAATAAAAGAGAGGTAGCTATACTTAAAGTAGACATTAAGTAAAAAACTAGTTGCAAGTGTGGTGGAGCATGACTGCCATCTCATCTACTGAGGAGACTGAGGAGGAGGATCACAAGTTCGAGTTAGGTCTTTTTTTTTTTTTTAATTGGGAGATTGTGAATGCATTCCCTCAAGGTAGAAAATGCTGAATGTGTATGCTCAGTAGTAGTGTACTTGTACCACAAGGCACTAGGGTAGATAACTAGCTTCACACACACACCTAAAAGTAAAGTAATTTGATGATAAATGTCAGTTCAAGAGTATATAATAAAGGTAATCATGAGTGTCAGCTATTTAGGGAGCTGGTAATGCAGCTCAGTGGTAGGGTACCCTTGAGTTCAATCCCTAGTACCTTAGGAGAAATACTGTATATATAGACACATCAGAGCACCTAAATATAAAGCAAATATTATTAGGCTTGAAGGAAAAGATATTAACAGAAGGAGACTTCAGTATCCTACTTTCAACAATGGACAGAACATCAAGATAGAAATCCATAGACACTGGTGTTACACTTTAAATGAAATGGACGTTACAAACATGCGTGGGATATTCCACCCAGTAGCATCAGGGTGCACATTCTTTTCAAGTGCACTCAGGCCACTCTGAGCTAGACCAAAAATGTTTTGAATATTGAAATTATATCAAGCATCTTTTCTGACCACAATAGTCTAAAACTAGAAATAGTGGTAGTAATTTTAGAACCTTTTTAGATACCATGAAATAACATACATTCTCCTGAACAACAAGTGTATTAAAGAAGTTAAAATAGAAAGTTTAAAAATATTCAATGAAAGTAGACTTGCAACATACTAAGACTTTGGGATGCAGCAAAAGATTTTGTTTGGGGGCTGGTGAGATTGCTCAGCAGAGTAAAGTGCCTGCTTAGGTAATCGCAGGGACTGCGGTAAGATCCCTGGCACCACATGCCATGCTAGCCCTGCTCCAGAATCCAGGTGTAGTGGCATGGCATACGCTGTAATCCCAGCGCTGGGGATGCTGAAAACAGGAGGATTACTATGAGTCCAAGCTGCATAGTGAGACTCTGTAACAACCAAGTACATTTAAAAAAAGAAAAAGATTTTGTTTTGGTACTGGGCAGTGAACCTGGCTGAGGTTTTCACATTGAGCTACATTTCCCATTCCTTTTTTTTTTTTTTTTTTGCCTTTTTTGAGACAGGGTCTCACTATGCCGTTCAGGCTGGCCTTAAGCTCACTTTGTAGCTCAGGCTGGTCTCGAACTCACAACAATCCTCCTGCCTCAGCCTCCCGAGTGCTGGGATTACAGGCCTGTGCCACCACGCCCGGCTCTCCCCGTTCCTTTTTAATTTTTTATTTTGAGAGGGTCTCAACTAAGTCCCTAAATTGCCCAGGTTAATGGCAGTCAGTGGTAAGTTACTTGGGTTCAGATATTCCCTGAAAGGGTGGCTGTTAGCTTTATTAGAGAGGGGCCAGTTGAGCTCAGAGCTGAGGAGTGCTGCAGGCTGGCTCCATCTAGTGGCTGCTGAGTTCAAGTCAGCAGGAGGTCTGGAAGTTGAGTTCAAACCAACAACCACACAGTGTTATAGACTGAACAAATTGTGTTTGTCTTAGTTGCTCTTCTCTTGTTGCTGAGACAAATACCCGACACTCAAAATGAGGGAAGGAAAGGTTTATTTAGCTCAGTTACTGGAGGTTTCATAGTTCAAAACAGCCTGAATTACATAGCAAGACCTTGGAGCCTTATTTGCTCAGGAAAGAGGGTCAGTGCCTTTGTCTTCTCCAAACATCTCTCTACATGAGGTGGCCTCAATCACAGACAGCGCCTCCCATGCTACAGGGTCTGAAGGAGAGGTTGGGGCGTTGCCATGTCCAGGATGATGGGCTCCATACTTCCAAGGGAGGCTGCTGGCCTGGGGGTATGGGCAGAGAGCATGCTGCCAGTTTAATGGTTCAAGCCTCTCTGGCCCCACCCCTTAAGCCCTGGTCCTCTGGCTACACCCCTCAAGCCACTTGGTGCTCCTCCATCGGGGTCGGCTTCATGACTTACATGCGGCTTTGTGGGGGACAGCTAGATACAAATCATAGCAGGGTTCCAGTCTCATAGCCAGAAACCAGCCTGAATCTCAGTGGAACTAAAGGGGCAGGCTTGCTGGGATTATCCACTACTGAGGTATAAAGCTATGGCTAGCCTGTTGGGATTAATCAGTTTAGATCTGGACTCTTGTCTGGCCGTGTTATTTATCAGTGGACAGCAGATATATGCCTTGAGATGGACATTTAAAAGTATTTATTTATTTTTCTTGATCTTGTTTTTATATGAGTGTGAACATGGTTTCTAGTTTTTTTTTGTTGTTGTTGTTGACGTTCTGTTCTAATTTTATTTTTCCCTTTCCCTTCACCAGTTTCCTTAAGTTTTTACTCTCTTCCTTTGTCCTCCAGCCTTGCTTCTAATCCCTTCTTGGATTTCTCTAGTTTTCCCCTTAACCCCTATTAAATCTCCACTGAGAGTAAAATTACTATATTGAGGGTTTAACTACTGTATACAATTTCTGGTTTGTTTTAGATTTTGTTATATAACCACAAATGTAGTTCATATGATTAAAGGTAGTAACCATAGTTTTTCATTTTCTAGGCTGTTTGATATTATTTTTATTGCTGATTATACTACTATAGCCAAGGTGACATAATTGTTCTAATCAGTTCTTCCTGCTATACCCAGACTGAGATTGCATAAAGGTCATAAACAGTATAGGCCAGTGCCAAAGAACCAGGGGCTGGGCCAAGTCCCCTTCACAATAAGTGGAAGATGTAGGATCTTGCAATAGACTCAAAACCCCAAAGCCAGCTATACCTACAAGACATTTCTGAGAAGTAGTCATTTCCTAAGGGTTCTAAATACTAGCAATAAAACTACTTACCATAAGCAATTTATAAGCATAAACCCAGGAATTAAATTTTTAATATGAGAAGACAATTAAGTGCAAGCCCAGACTTCCAGCTCACCAAAGGCAATCCCAGGGGTCACTGAGTTGGAAAAATTTGAAAGCCATTCACCTGGGCTCTCTGAAGTAGTAATAGTGGAAGTAATGAAGCAGATGAACAAAGCTCTGAAAGAAAATCAAATGAGAAATAATTTCTCAGACAATTACAGACATGGTGACCATAATGAAAGACACTCTTAGAAACGATAGAGAAGATACAGATTTAAAAAACAGAAGAGCAGGGGCCAGGGAGATGGCTCAGTGGAATGGGCATTTCCCTGGCAAGTGCAGGGGCCTGAGTTCAATGCCTAGCTCTGAAAAAAAAAAAAAAAAAAAAAAAAGAAGAGCATAGGAAAATGATGGAAAGCATGATTGTCCAACATAAGAAAAATGGAATTCATGAAACAGATTGAAACAGATATCCATGACATCAGAAATTCCATTGAAAGTATATGCAGCAGAATGAATCATTATGAGGATAGAATATCACATACAGAAGATAGGATTGTGATTAGTAATCATGAAAAGAAAGATTTGTAGCAGCTGATGGAAGATGCAAATAAGAACAACATAAGATTGATTGGAGTCAATGAAAGAGTAGGCAATAGTGCAAATGACATGCAATACCTGTTACAGAAGTCATGGCAGAAAACTTCCAAAATGGGGAAAAAGAATTTGACATACAGATAAATGAGGCAAATAAATGAGGCACTCCAATTAGCCATGATAAAACAACAACAACAAAAACTGCACCAAAGCATATAATAGTCAAGATTCCAGAAATTCAACACAAGAACAGAATATTGAAAGCTGTTAGATCACTTCTTGGCTTTTGGCTAAGATCAAGTGCAATATCTGTTCTTATCAGTTTAATGTCTGATGTGTCCTCTATCCAAGGACAATATATCAAATGGAATTTTGGAGCTGGGAGGTGGAGTAAGAGCTTTCTATGTCTGCTCCTCACTTCAACCTGGTATTGCAGTACCTCCAGAAATGGTGCACACCCCTCCAGAAAACAACCTAAAAAATAAATAAAACCTGTTAGAGAAAAGAAACAAATCACCTACAAAGGAAGGCCCGTCAGAATCACAGCAGACTGCTTAACACATACCTTCAAGTCAAGCAAAGTTTGGAATAAAGTATTTCAAGCCCTAAAAGCAAAGAACCTCTAACCCAGATTGATATACCCTGCAAAACTATCATTCAGAATTGAAGGAGCAATAAGATACTTCCATGACAACACCTCAGGAAATCCATAAACACCAAACTGGCACTCCAAAATGTTTTAAAGGACCTTCTATAAAGAGATAACAAGGATTACAGCTCCATGAACCCCAACAGAATGTATCCACCATTCTGGCAACTAATTAACAGAGGTGGTGAAAGGGGGCAACAGCACGAATATATGACAAGGACCATTAATTGTAACCATTAATGTTTATGATCTCAAGTCACCAAGCAAAAGAAATAAGTGGCAGAATGGATCAAGAAGCAAGGCCCAAGAATATGCTACTTACAAGAAATACATTTAATTAAAAAAAATTCACAGGCTGAAAGTCAGGATGGAAAACAATACTTTGTGTAACAGGAACTTGGAAAAAATCAAGGATAGCTATTCTATTTGTAGACACAGTGGATTTCAAGCCAAGACTGACTAAGAGAGAAAAAGAAGATGATTACATCCTGATTAAAAAGGGAACAGTCCAAGAGGAAGAGATAACAACCATAATTATATATACAACAAATACCACTGCACCCAACTATATAAAACAAATATTAACAGGCATGAAAGATCAAATAAGCACTAATATAACTCCAATAGAGGACCTCAATGCTCCATTTTTTTCCCCAACTAGATGGAAAAAAAAGAGGAAGTATCAGAAGTGAACCAAACTTTTGAAATGGATTTAGTAGAACTCTACAGTAATGTGTTCCACTCTACAACATCAGAATATACATTCTTCTCAGATGGAAGAATGTTTCCAAAATAGACCACATACTAGCTCATAAAATAGCTTAAGTAAATGCAAAGGAATTTAAATTAGGACTGAGGAGATGGCTCAGTTGCATAAATGCCTGCCTGGTGAGTATGATGTCCTGATTTTGATTCCCAGTACCAAAAAAAAAAAAAATAAATAAATAAATAAAAGAAAGAAAGAAAAGAAATTTAAATTATCCCATGCATATTATCAGATCACAGTGAAATTAAATTGGAAATAAGTGGCAAAAGAAACTAGAAGGACTTCAGAGGTACTTGGAGATTAAGTAACAGCCTCCTGAACAAGCAATGGATTACAAATGAAATTAGTTTCTACAATTAAATGATAATGCCAACATAACATACTAGGACCTATGGAACACAATGAAAGCAGTGTTGTGAGGGAAATTTATAGTAGTGGATACCCATATCAGGAAAACAGTGAACTCAACTAAACAATAATGTTGAACTTCAAGCTTTTAGAAAAAGTAGAGCAAGTCAAACCCAACTTTCACATGAGAAAGGAAATTATAAAGATCAGAGAAGAAATTAATGGAATGGAAACTAAGAAAACAATATGAAGAATGAGTGAACTGAAGGGTTGGTTCTTTGAAAGAATAAATAAAATCGACAAGCCCTTAGCCAGTCTTACCAAAGAAAGGAAAGACTCAAATCCATACATTTAGCAATGAAAAGGGTGAAATCACAATGGATTCTGCAGAAATCCAGAAGATCATCAATATCTTTTTTTTTTTTCAGAACCAGGGGTTGAACTCAGGCTCTTGAGCTAGCCAGGGAAGCGCTTATTCTGCTGAGCCATCTCCTCAGCCCCTATTAATACCTATTTTGAGAACCTTACTCTAATAAGATGGAAAACTTAGAATGGACAAGATTCCTAGATACATGTAAATTCTCAAAGCTGAAACAAGAAGATATAAAACTTCTAAATACCAATATTAGTTGATGAAAGTAAAAATATAATTAAAAACCTACTAGGACCTGAGTTCAATCTCTGGTTCTACCAAAAACAAAAAACAAAAAACTCACTAAGAAAGAAAAGCTCAGGTCTTGATAGATCCTATAGTGAATTATATAAGAAACTTAGTGATCTAATGCGGCCACTACTCAAACTCCTTAATGAAATCAAAAGAAAACCAATATTCTGAAACTCATTTCTGGAAGCAAACATTACCCTGATACCAGAGCCAGAAAAGGATCCAACCAAAAAAGAAAACTATAGGCCAATCTCCTTATTGAATATGGATGCAAAAATCCCAAAGAAAATACTGACAAACAGAAGGAAGCACATCATCAAGAAGATTATACATCATGACCAAGTAGGATTCATCTCAGGGATGCAAGGATGGTTCAACATATGCAGATCAGTAAAATAATACACCATATTAACAAAGAAAAACCACATGACCATCTCAATAGCTGGTTTTTAAAAAAAACCCATTTGACAACCAAAGTCCAACAACCATTTATGATAAAAACTCTATAAAAAATTGGAACAGGAGGTGTTTATCTCAATTTGATAAAGACTATTTTTGACAAACCAACTGCTAACATCATTCGAAATGGTCAAAAACTGAAAGTTTTCACTGTAAAGTAAGTCAGGGACAAGACAAGGATGCCCACTATCACCATTCCTGTTCCATATAGTTCTCGAAATACTAGAATGACTAGACAAGAGAAAGAAATGAAAGGAATATGGGAAGGAGTTGCAGCAGCACAGCAGTGTTGCTCAGCGGGTCTCCCGCACACCTCTGCCTGCCACTTCCGCGTGCGCCTCCTGTGCCACCAAGATGCCCAAGAGGAAGGTCAGCTCTGTGAAGGGACAGTAAAGGAGGAACCCAAGAGGAGATGGGTGAGTTTGTTGGCTAAACCTGCTCCTGCAAAAGTGGAAATGAAGCCTAAAAAGGCAGCAGAAGAGGATAAATCTTCAGACAAAAAAGTGCAAGCTAAAGGGAAAAGGGATCCAAAGGAAAACAGGCTGAAGTGGCTAATTAAGAAACCAAGGATCGCCGGGCGTGGTGGCACATGCTTGTAATCCCAGCACTTGGGAGGCTGAGGCAGGAGGATTGTTGTGAGTTCGAGACCAGCCTGAGCTACAAAGTGAGCTTAAGGCCAGCCTGAACTGCATAGTGAGACCCTGTCTCAAAAAGACAAAAAA
>PVKA01022060.1:0-37691 GCA_004027165.1 Ctenomys sociabilis
CTGATGCTCAGGATGAGGACCCGAGCTCCTCCAAAGCCAGCCTCACAGGGTCCTCCAGCAGAACAGCCCAAGAGAACGAGCAGCCTCCAACAGCTCCAACAGCTGCTCTAACAGCATCCCCAGCAGCACTCCGGCAGCTTCTCCTGTTCTGCCTTTGTGATGCTGGCAACCTCCTCAGGGGGCCTCCCTCACCCAGCACCCCACTAGTTTAAGTCAGCTGGCTGCAATATGTTGACCACCAGCCAGAAATCCACTACACAGGCCTTTGGCCATTGATACCATTTTGACTTGAACATTTAACTGACCTGCCTACCCTTGCAGAGCATATTACTCAGCCTCTCATCTCTGAACCCAAATACGTGAGATAATCAACTGGAAAGAGAACAGAGATAGTCAGCTTATGGTGGCAGAGGTGTCAGTCCATGGGCTGATGCAGAGCTCTATGAAGCGGCTCTGAGCAGGACTTAAATGGACCAATTGGCTTTCCATGTTTACTTGTGAGTCTGCCTAAGGCCTAGGCCCCTTGTCTGGAAATGGGCAGCAGACTCCTAGTGAGTTAACCTCTGTGAGTCACTGGTCCCCACTGAGGCCTGAAGTGGCCTGTGAAGCCAGGATGCCTCAAGGGACAAGAGAAGGTCACAGCTGAGAATGCCTGCCTCCCGCCCCAATAACTAAAGGGAGACTGCATCTGTAGGCTCCACATCCCTAAAATAAATATCAACCTGGAGGTAAGGTAGCCCCGTGGTTAGCATACTGGGCCACCAGGGGAAGTCTTTGAGCTGCCTCCTAAGATCTGCAGATTCCCACACATCCCTCAGTGCTCCCTCTCCTTTGTTTGAACTTCACATACATACGGGCTTCCCAGAGAAGTTCTTGGTCTCAGCGCTCCCAGAGACTCACAGGTTCAGTGAGATGCTGTGGAACCTCCTGGAGCCCTAAACTCATTCTGCTTGATGCATTTGTTCAAGCCCCTGCCGTACACTTCTGAGGAGGACTGTGGGCCTGATCGGCCCCGGTCACTAAGTAATAATACTGGTGTGGCGAGCAGCTGCTGCACCGCCTCTGGGCTGTGGGGAGGCAGAGCGCTCAGCAACGCAGGGCGGGTGGAGCTGCTCGCCTCAGGAAGATGGGGGTGGGGGTTTGCCAGGAACCAAATGCTGTCCCCAAGGCGCTGCCTGGGGGGCTCCTTCCTGCACCCAGGACCAGGCTCGTAGAGCTTCCACCACCCTAAGTGGCACCATCAGCTAGGACCACACTTTAGGGACATTTAAGACCTGAACCTTAACTCAGGGACAGATGAAAGGAAGATGGGATGCGCAGCTTCCTGCTCTCAGCAGGGAGTCTGCTCTGTCCCCTTCCCCCCACATATGGCCCGCCTGCCACTCTCCAGTCCTGAAGGGACACTGCTCACACATCCTCCCACAGCAGGCCACACGTGTTCTGTAGACTCAATTAACTGTCCCAACACCCACACAGCAGGAAGCCAGCTCTGCCAGCAGGGACCTGGCCTGCACTAAAATTACCCGGATAATATCAGCCCCATTGGATGCACACAGACACGCACAGCAAGCCTGCATCTCAGCACTTAACCACAGCAGCCTTTGTGACCGTGGGGAAGTCCCACTAGCTGACGCTTCACTCTTAATAAACACAAGATCTTCTCCCTCTGCACGTTCCTAGAAGTAGCGACAGCTGGAACCACCCATCTCTGTGACAGTCCCCTGGAGTGCACTGGCTGTGTCTGCAGTGGCCCCAAAGCAGCAGTGCCCAGCCTGCCCACAGCCCACAGGCCCCTTGGTGCCCTGGTCCCATCCTCTGACCTGCAGGTTTTCTCCCCGCACACCCCCTCACCCACCTCAGGCACAGGCCCCAGGCCCTGGGGACCAAGTCTCTGGCCTAAGGATGGTGGTGGAGAATTGGCACCTGCAGTAAACAGAGAAGACACCAGGACGGCACTGGAGAAGAGCCAGAGCCGCACTCAGCCCCAGCTTGTCTGCATCTTCACCTACAGCTGCCACCTCAGTACGGCCCTAATAACGTCACCTTCCACACCACGGTCTGCATGAATTCTATCACTCCCTTCAAGTGGGACAACAACGCAGCACACTTCCCTCAACTCGTATTTGATCTGTGCTCCTGTGTCCAACTCACCCAGAGTGTGGCCCTGGGAAGAGCACTAATAACATCCAGTTTGCCCTTGGGGTCACGATTTTACAGCATTAAAACTGTGACCCTTTCACGCCCCTAGGGTCAAGGCCTAGGCTTGCTCACTAGTGGAGGCCCATGAATCAACAGCAGGCCGACTTCCCCTCTGCCATCCGGCACCCCAAAAGGAGGCTGTGCCTCCAGAGGAAGGGAAGCCTGGTCTCGCAAACACAGTGCGGCTTCCTGGCAGGCTGCTCCCCACAGTGCATTCCAACCCCATGTTGATGGTGAGGAGGGGCGGGTCAGATGCCCGCGGGCAGAAGTGGATCCAGGTGAAGGGCCTCGGGCCCCTGTGAGGGGTGTGCAGGCCTCTCCAGGAGGGGCAAAGAGGGAACAGACACCTCTGCAAAAGCAGGGGTGAACAAGAGAGCCAGGGAAGTACCCCACGCATTCCAAACCCAGGCGAGAGGCGCTTGCACAGGGAACCTGAGGGCTGGGTCCATGCAGCAGGCCTGTGGCCCACGCTGTCCTCGCACCTGACATGCACGCAGTCACACGTTAGACGGCAAAGCCCCGGGCACGGCTGCTGGAGCAGCCGGCAAAGCATCCCCTCCCAGCAAGTGCCCTGTCAGGATGGAGAGGAGAGTCGCAGGGCGCAGCCTGGGAGCCCTGAGACACAGGCAGAAGGGTGCCCAGGACACCCAGGGTCTCCTAGGCACAGAAACAGCTCCACGAGCAGAGCAGATGCAGGGCTGGACACAGAGCGGACAGTGTGAGTACACAGGCCAGGAACACAGGCTAGGATCTGCGCGTGCTCAGAGGTACAGCCGGCCCAGCCCACCGCCTGTGAGCTGACGTTAATCATGAAGTAGCTCAAGCTCTGTCAGGGTGCACAGCTGCGTGGAAGGGGTCGGACACCCCTAGAGAAGGGAGAGGGTGCGGGCGGACAGCTGCCATGGGCCCTGGCGGAGCAGAACAGGGCATGGGGCTGTGCTCGCATACAGACGCACGGGCCTTCCCCTCACACAGCACACCCACACACGCGTGTGCACCCGCTCGTGCACCTCGCTATAACAAGACAAACCGACAGAATGTGTGTAGGCGCGTACAGCAGAGCATGAAGAAACAGCCACCAAGCCACTTCCTGGTGGTGAGTCGAGGGAACGGCAGCTGGCTTCACCCCCTCCACCTCCAGCGCTGCTTGAATATTTAATAGTGCACAAATGACACAAGAATAGCACATGTTTGCATGACTGGGAAAAACAGGTAATTCCGTCGTGAGGAAGCCTGGCCCCTGAAGGCTTCCAGCCTCTGGAGAAGTGACTGTTGCCAGTCACAGAGCGAGGTCAGCGCTTCACCAGCTGCCCCAGCTCTCACAGGAATCGTGTCTATTCACCTCCCTCCCCAGAGAACACCCCGATTCTGTCAGCATCGCGCTCCTCTAGCAGCCTGATGGTCTTCTCACTCTGAAGCAGAAGTTCATACCAGAGGAACGTGGTTGATCATGATCATGTCCCAGATCAAAATAAGTGGAGTGACTTCAAAACGTGCCCCCCTATTCCCTGTGTCCCCCTCCTTCCCTGTTATGTCAACCCTGGCAGCACTGCAAGGACCAAGAGAAAACTTCAGTCCCAGATTCTGACTCTAATGGAATCTTCACCACAGTATCCCAACTCCTCAAACCCTCTTGGCAGTCTCAGCCCTTGCTAGTGACCTGGTCTCTGGTCCCTGGGGTCAGCTACACATGGACCTGTGCTCCCTGGAGCCCTCAAAACCAAAGCCCTGACCCCTATACTCTGCTAGCCTGTGCTTGGAAACAGGGCCTTTGAAGGGGTAGCCAAGGCAGTGTGGGGTCCTGGGTGTAGCCCAGCACAGGCTGGCCAGGTCCTTAGGAGAAGAGGGGCGTGGCCACCCAGGTGAGGCTAGGAGGGACACACCGGAAGGAGAGACGCGTGAGGTCGCATCGGCCTCAGAAAAGCCCTCCCTGGGGACAGCCTGGCCTTGGACTCCTGCCTGTAGGACTGCGGGGAGTTTCAGGGACCCACTGGAGCCTTGGGTGCAGGCCAGGGCTGTCACGCCCAGGAGTGCCCTTCAGCCTCTCCTTGCTTGGCTCAGGCCTCCACCGCACAGGTCCTGCTCATCTAGCCTCCCAGCAGATCACAAGCCACCTTTGTCCCCAATCTGGAGCTGCAGTGTTAACCCAGCCCTTCCCCTGCACAGTGCAACTGCTCTCTCTGCCCTGAGAGAGAGGACCTGACCCTGCAGGCCCCCATCAAGAGGAGCTTGTGCCCCACGCCGCCCTGACTCCCGTGCCTCTGACGCTGCGTAGGCAGGTCCTGGCTCCTGCACTACTTGCTCCTCTGTAACCTGGGCCGCTGCCCCTCGCCCCTGAGCTCCACCAGCTGGCTGTTTCTGGGCGCTTGGACTCCCTGTCCCTCTGCTGGAGCCGTTCCCACCTGGCGCATGGAGACCCCCTCCCCACACTGGGTCAAGGGGATTCCCTCATGGTATTCCCAAGCGGACCTTCCCAACCCGCTATTCCTTCACCCTGCTATACTCTCTCCAAGCACCAGCATGTGCTGAAAGCTGTCCCAGGATGCAGCTTGCTTGCTTCCTCCTGCTGCTGCACCAGGACCTCGGCTCTTGGGGGGCACTGGAGCTGAGCACCAATGGGTGGGGGCACGAGGCCAGCATCGTCCAGCGAGGCAAAGCCAGGGCACGTGGCACATCGTCTGGAGATGGACAGTGGGGTCCCCGTGGACCAGCTCCTAAGCCGCTTGCTTGCCTCTGATCTCTGCTCTGGCCTCATCTAATTCTAAATACTGGCCAGATGCGATTGGTATAGATTATACTAAGTCGTCGTTACAATAAAAGTTTTCTTTTTAGAAAACACTGTGAAATAAATCAGACACACAGCTTGAGTACTGCATAATCTCTCTTATATGAGAAACCCAAAATATAATGTTTTAAAAATACAGACAGGAAGTAGGAAACAGGCAGATGTGTCCTTTGTAAGTGGAAAGGGGATCCAGAGAGAGGGAGGCAAGAGGAGTGGTGAGACAGGAGCTGACCCTGTGCCTGGCCCTGCCCAGGACCAGTGCCCTCGCTGCCGACTGCAAACACCAACAACGACAGTGTCAGAAGAAGCGTGGTCCAGAAGAGTTTCAAGCCAGCATGAGCTGTGTTTCAAAATTTCCTTGCTTAGTAAATAATGTAAATGATGTTTATATTAATTGAAAACCAGGATAGAAACATAAGCACAGGATGGCCACCAAGAAGCCCAGGCTGCAGCCAGCCTCAGAGTGGGAGAAGCCCTCAGCCACCCTGCCCCGCTCCGGGAGCGAGGGGCAGCGCAGCTCCACTGAGGCACCAGGGGCCTCTGCAAAAACGGTAATTTCCCCAATAAAAAGCACAAGTGGGTTAGGGTTAGGGTTAGGGTTAGGAGCTGGGTCCCTCCGCACACACCTCACCCACGCAGGTCCCCCAGAATGTGCTGCAGGCAGCACCACAGACCCTCTCTCGGTGTCTAACATGCTGTAATCAAATGCTCTGCGAGGAGCCCACATACTGCAGTGTAGAAGGCTGAGGACTGTCTCAGTGACTCTCCTCTCATTGCTGGGACAAACACCCAACACCGAAAATGAGGGAAGAAAAGGTTTATTTAGCTCACGGTTACTGGAGTTTTCAGTCCATACTCCACCGGCTCCAAGGCAGGCTGGCACAATGTGGGGAGCAACCTTTAATGGGGGTGGCAAAGAGCAAGAGCAAAACGGAGGAGTAGGGGCAACAGTGGCTACGGAGAGGAAGTCGCACTGAGGCTACCCGCCCCCCTCCCCACTGGGTGTAACGCTCACCAGAACCCCAGCCTTGGATCACCCAGAAGCCCAGCCTTGGGTCACCCAGAATCCCAGCCGTGGGTCACCCAGAATCCCAGCCTTGGGTCACCCAGAAGGCCAGCCTTGGGTCACCCAGAATCCCAGCCTTGGATCACCCAGAAGCCCAGCCTTGGGTTACCCAGAAGCCCAGTCTTGGGTCACCAGAAGCCCAGCTTGGGTCACCCAGAATCCCAGCCTTGGGTCACCCAGAATCCCAGTGGACATGAGTTAATCACAAACTCTAGAAGTCTGCCCCATGACTGCATGAGGCTTTGGGGCACACCTGGAGACACACCCTAACAAGAACCGCATCTGGACACACTGGGGACACAGGCGCCTTCTCCACTAAGTACTCACTCCACAGGGCTGGCTGGCGTGAGGTTCTGCACTCCCAGCTGTGGAGGACTAAAGCATCTTTCCATCAGTTATCTAAATATTTCCAGAGTAAATTCTCAATTCCTTCCACAGGGGAAATTCAAATTCCTGTTATACCACAGAACGTAGTTTACCTTCTTTGATTTTTTTTTTTTATTCTCAGATTGTTACCTTATGAAAAAAATCACAAGATCTAACTCCTCTGAATGTGGGAATAAGGTTTCTTGTCACACATTAAACAGTGAGAAAATTCTAGAAATATGATTCCAAAATGAGCAAACTCTGAAAGAGTAAATTTTACTTTTTTAAGCAGGCCTCGCCCACCACTGAATTGTGCAAATGTCTTGTGTTTTACGGCACAAGATCGCCACCTGCTGCTCGGCTGACGAACCGGGTCCCTGTCAGGAAGCTCTGCCGGTCGTCTTTCCTGCGCGGTGACAGACTTGTGCCTAAGTAAGCAGGCCGAGCGCCCCACGCAGCAACTTCCCGAGGCAGGCTGCTCGGTCGCTGCTCGCGACCGCTTGCACCAGGGCCCGGAAGGTGTCCCCCCAGACCTCTGTGCACACGCCCTCACAGGGGACCACCAGGCTGCATACACAGGTGCTCCCGAGTAACCAGAGTTCTTCCACAACGCCCCTGCGGTTACGCTTGACCCTGGGGAGGCTGCTCGGTCTGCAGAGGAAAATCAGAGGCCAGACGCGCATCGAAGCGGAGGCCGGACTGGAGCTGCCCTCGACAGCGCCCCGGAGGAGCCCCCACGAGCACCTCTTACCCGCATCTGCTCTGTCTGAGTCTGCATCCCCGTCCGTGACACCTGCGCCTGCACACTCCAAGGACACAAGACCGGGCAGGGGCATCGTGCCGGAAGCCACAGAGTGGAATGGTGGGCATGATGTGAGACTGCTGGACCTGCCTGAGGCCTTTGTCACCGAGCTTGTCTTTTACTTTTATCCATTTCCAAAGAGGTCACAAGATGCTGTGTGTGCTCCAGACCCAGTCGCTGGAATCCTGGGAATGCAGATGGGCGCGGCCTGCTTACTTCCGGACCTGTTGCTCACCCCCCTATCCTGGAGTCCTCTAGGGACTGTGCCTTGTGTCAGGAAAAGGCTTCATTGAGAAAGGAAGGTCGGCTTCCTGTGGCGAGGCTGAAGTTGCACGTGGGCACTCTTTGCTAAAGCTGGCTGTGTTCAAGGTGCAGACCCCGCTGCCTTTCCTGGGCGGGGTGGGCATATCACGGTCCTCCACCCTTTGCCCCAGGGAGCCCTTGTGCAGCCACCAGCAGCCTGGCGCCCACTGTCTCACTAGAGAACCCTGCTTTAACTTGCTGTGGCGGTGACTTGAATGAACCTTCGGGGCTGGTGGGGCCTGAGAGCCAAGAGGATGGAGCCCAGGTCCTCGCCAAGCTCACAGGACAGCCAGTGTGGTGGCACTGTGTCTGCTAGTGGAGTGCTTGTCCGGGGAGTGCAGCCCATAGGCTGACTCTTCTCAGGGCTGATCTTGGTAGCAGATGCAGTAACTACACCGTCTGCCCTGCCCAGACCACTTCAGTCCCCCGAGAAGGGCGAAGGGTATAAGAGTTGCTAATGGCCAGCCTAGCTTAGGGCTTTCCCAGAAGAACTCAGATTTTTACTTTCTGAAAACACAGGCCCCTGCAGCAGACCCCTAGGCTCTGGCCAGGCTTCCCCCTCCCCAGGCCTGGGCTGGAGCCTGACCCGCACATGGCCACACACGCGTCTTGCAGTGCAGGCCCTGACACAAACAGGCAGAGCCCAGGACACGACGGAGAGGCAGAGCCCCTTGCAAGGACGTGTGGGCAGCACACCAGCTGCAGCAAGGCCCTTCGAGTGCAGGAACCCAAGGCGCTACGCCGTCACTTGTCCATGAAGCCAGCCCCGACCACCGGAGTGCAGCTCCAAGCCCTTGAGTAACCAAGCCCTGCTGGCTCTTTGGTTTACACATCCAGGCCTCCAGAAGCCCAGGCTGTTGGCACCACAAGGCCACACAGCAGGAAAGGCTGCCTCAGGCTCTCTTCTGCTTCTTCTGGATGCCACGTGGCCATGTCAGCCCCTCCTCCTCTGACCCCACGGCATCACCCACACTGCTCGGCGTGAGCATCTCCTTGGGCTGCTGCTGTCCACTCCACTTGAGTCTTTCGCCGCAGTCAGATCGCTGACCCCTTGAGGCCAGGGACTAGGAAGCTGTTTCTTTGTAGTCTCTGTGGAGGTTGCCCTGACAGAGGCACCTGGTGGTCCCTGTCCAACAGACTTGGCCGTCCAGTCCTTGCCCGCCGGGCCAGAGGCCCACGTCTCTATCACTAGAATGGTGGCCTCTGCCTTCTGTCCCTTCATACGACCACGTTGATTCCCGAGACAAGAACATCAGGTGGTAAGGAGGTACTGTACAGCTGTGGGGGGGTTGGCCTAGTCGCAGAAAGTAGATAAGGAAGCACACAGGGTGTCTTCCCTGGTGGAGCTCCTGGCACCCAGTAAGTCTGAATCAGAAAGCTTGCTGAGAGCTGGGGGTGCAGGGTGCACCCCAAGCATGTGTGAAGGCCAGGGTTCCAATGCCAGGGCTGGGCCAAAAAATGGATTAAAAAATAAGGGAAAACTTGCTGAATACCTTATTGAAAGCTTTTCATGTGTTTAAATGTCAGCCTACCTATTTCCAAAATTATTGATTTATACCAAGCACATAGGGAAATTGTTTCCCTTTCTTCCTCTAGCTGCATCCTACAAGTCCAAAGTCTTTCCTTTCAAGCTTTTAATAATTCTTTGGTACCAAAAATTTCAAGTCATTTCTGGAATAATAAAGGGAGGTCAATGCACGCATACATAAAGAACACATAAAATGTAGCAAGTTCATTTTCTAGGAATGATACAACTAAGTGCTACAGAGTGGGTGACGTCAACAAGCAAGCTTTATTGGAGCACTTCTGAAGGCTGGAATCTGACATCAAGGCATTCAGAGGCCGGCCGCCTCGAGATCAGGAGCATCCACTGCAGGGCCCACTTGGAGCTCTGCAGATTACAGGTGGGGGCACTTTTGGCCTGTAGATTGTCCTCTGCCGATATTCACGCAGCATTCTCCCCGCGTGAACGTCCGGGTTTAAGTTATCCCTTTCTATAAGGACACCCATCATTCTGGGTAGCGTCTACCCTTGTCTCCTCTGTCCTCACTTCCCCGGACTGTCACACTCGAGCACACGCGCGCCGTCCTGACCCGTGGCCCGCAGTAGATCTCCAGTGCGGGAACGTGCGTGGCAGCGTGGCCCTGTGGCGCCCTCCTCTCTGGCAGCGCCTCAGTGCTGCTGCCTGCGCTGCGCAGCGTGGCCCGCAGTCCCTGCAGCACTGTGCATGAGAAGCACGCAGGTGAGCACACGGTCACGTCTGTCCTGACTACTGCAGTGCGCGTGCTGCACCGAGCCTCTCGCCTAGCGGCCCATTCACTTAACGCCCTCATTAGAGGAGCAGGAGGGAAGCAGCATAGCAGAGTCACCGCCAGCAGCCACCGCGGTCAGACCTGGTGCGCAAGGACGCTCTGGCGGGTGCTAAAGCACATGGACAAAGCCTAGGAGCAGCGGCGGGCACTGTCTGTATTTTCCTGAAGATCTCTGCTAACCCTAGGGGAATGATAGCAACCCCATGAGGGAGGGAGCCCGGCAGGAGTCACCCTCACCACTGCAGCACGGCCAACGGCCTGGTGCTGCGATCCGGACCCACTGCCCTGTGCTGGACACACCTCGCCGGAGGGGCCATGTCCACCGAGAACCCAGGCTTGTGGGAGGAATCGTCCTGCAGCCCGATGGTGACGCTGAGGAAAGTAACCACCAGGTGCTCTGTGAACCACCCAGGACATGAAAGACAAAGGAACAACTGAGAAATGGCACACCGCGGGAGGGGAAAAGTGTAAGGCACAAGGAGGGGTCCTGGGTAAGATGCTGAAATGTGGGGCAAGTAGGTGACAGCAAACGAGGAAGGCCGTTACTCTGCCAGCCAGAGCTCAGCATTCGTCCCTCGGTTCTAAGAGTTGTACAGATGCTAACACTAACGGAAGGAGACTAGGAGAGGTGTGGGTGGAAACCACATTGTTTAGACTTCTCTTCAAGATTAAAGTTAGTCCAAAATCAAAAGATTTTTAAGAAACAAGTCCAAGCACCACTGAGTGGGGAGAGGAATGGACCACCCTGTGTTCGAGGCAGGGCCACTACTGCCTCGTTCACCTCAGAGTAGCTGGGAAGGCTGACATGGAAGCACAGAGGCTTCCAGAACGAGCTTCGCGCTCTGGCCAGGGCGCTCAGCCAGGAGGAGCTGGTCCAGCACCCATGGGTTTCCTCCTCCTCCTCCACCTCCTTCTTTTTCTTCTTCTTCCCCTTCCTCCTCCTCTTCTTCCTCCTCCTCTTTCTCCTCTTCTTCCTCTTCTTCCTCTTCCTCCTCTTCCTCTTCCTCCTCCTCTTTCTCCTCCTCCTCTTTCTCCTCCTCCTCTTCCTCCTCCTCCTCTTCCTCCTCCTCCTCTTCCTCCTCCTCCTCTTCCTCCTCCTCCTCTTTCTCCTCTTCTTCCTCCTCCTCCTCTTCTTCCTCCTCCTCTTTCTCCTCTTCTTCCTCTTCCTCCTCTTCTTTCTCCTCCTCCTCTTTCTGCTCCTCATCTTCTTCCTGCTCCTCCTCCTCCTCCCCCTCCTCCTCCTAGTGGCCACGCCCACCTCCTGCTGCTCTTCACAGCGCCATTAGCTCTCACAGCTCTGAATGGATCCAGGCGCTGTTTTCTCAGTCTTCTCAGGTTGGAGGGCTGAATACCACTCTAAGGCTTGCCCAGCAGGGTAGGGATGTTCTTTCTGACGCCGAATCCACATGCAGAACTACAGGGCTGCAGCTTCCTTCCCATCTGAGAGCCAGGAACCAGGGCAGAGGGAAGGCCTTGCTGGAGACAGGCCTGGAGCTCCTGGACAACCACGTTCATACACCAGGTGGAAATTGCCTCCCTCTGATGGTTCTGGTGGAGCTGCTGACATGCAGGAGGGCGAGGGGAGCACGCAGAGTGTGTTCTACAAAAAGATGCACCCCTGGCATGTGCATAGCTTTCATTTACAGTCTGTTCCTCTGTGCTATCTCATCTGACCAAAGAAGCCTAAGCAGTGGCAAAGTTCTGCAGCCTCTATCACCCAGAGCGGAGGTCCCAGGCCTGGAGCACGGGGTCTGGAGCTGCCCAGGGCAAGACAGTGCATGTGGTGCCAAGACCAGCAGCTGTTTTGACTCACGCTTAAATTTTTCTAAGAAAACCTCTTGCATTTTCTGTCCCAGAAGAGCCCTCTCACCTATGCTTTGAGAACGAGGTTCCCAGGAGTCTGCTCACGAGGCAGGGAACACTTGCCAGCACCTGCCTGGTTTTGTCCTCTGTGGCCACTCTGTCAGGCCAAGTGGGGGCCTGGCCATGTGCGTGGTCACCTAGCAGGCAGAGGCACACTGGCGAGGGTGTCCACTGGAGCCTTGGCCATGGGAACACAGGCAGGCTGCCTGGTGGTGCTGAGCTTGCTGCCCTCTGGTGGAGGACCAACTGGGTCACATCAGCCCCACCCATTTGATGCACGCAGCCCTAAAATTCGAGCCTGAGACTCAAGTTACCCTGGGTGCACTGCAGCCTCCCCTTGGAGTGGGCATGGTGGTCCTCTGTAGGGTGCCCTGAGATGCGGGAGCCCCCCGAGGCACCTCAGCACACTACAGCCTCCTGGAAAGCAGCAGAGGAGGAAAGTGTTGCCCCATCCTTGTGGAGAGAAGGGTGGGCCCCTAGTGTGAGGAGAGCAAGCACGGGGGGGGGGGGGGGGGGGGGGGGGGGGGGGGGGGGGGGGGGGGGGGGGGGGGGGGGGGGGGGGCTCGCGTGCCCGGAATCCCAGGGATGGCGGGGCGGTGGAACAGGAGGATCACGTCAAGTCTGAGCTGCATAGTGAGACCCTGTGCCACATACATAATTTTTTTTTAAAAAAAAGGGAAGAAAATTGCAATTAGAAGAGGACTCGCTCACCTGTTGAAAGCTGTTATGATTTGTAGCTAGTTGTCCCCCGCAAGCCTCATCTAAATCATGGGGCAGTCGCCACTTGAGAGTGGCCGGAGGACCAGGGTGGGGCAGAGAGGTGTGAGCATGCCCCGCCCTGTCGCCCCCACCCCAGGCCTCGGGCCTCTCTTGGAGATATGGAGGGGCTCATCCTGGACACAGCAGTGCCCCACCGTCTCTTGCAGACCCTGTAGCTAGGGATGGCAGTGTCTTGAGGTCTTGCTATGTAATTCAGGCTGCTTTAAACTATAAAAACTCCAATAACTATGAGCCAAATAAACCTTTCCTTCCCCAAGCTTGAGTGTTGGGTATTTGTCCCAGCAATGAAAGAAGAGTAACTAAGACAAGCTGACTCTAAAACAGCTACCACTAACGTCAATCTTAAATTTTAGTGAGTTAGCACTTTCCCTCTGGACCGAGAGCCGTGCAAACATGCATGCCTTCACCTAGCGCTGAACATGGTGTCAGGAATCCTAGCAATAGAAGGAGATAGGAGGAAGGGAGGGGAAGGAAGGGGCTCCTGCACCACAAGGAGGAGCTGTCTCCGCCTGCAGCTGGCCCAGTGGCTACGCAGGGAGTCCCACTGGATGCACGAAAGGTTACCAAATCTGACCAGCATGTTTCATAGGATGATAGATGCAAGGTCAGCATACAGAAGTAAATTATAATTTATGTACTAATAATAAACAGTGGATAATTAAAAGTTGAAATACAGTAAGTATATGACAGCATAAAATATAAATTATGTAGGAATAAATTTAACAAAATATGAGTAACATATTTACATTGAAAAAGATGAAACACTGTTGACAGAATTAAAGACCCACCTAGAGGAGGGGAACTGGCCATGTGCAGGTCTGGAAGCTCAGTGCTGACGTCCGCTTTCTTCAAATTAGCCAGGAGCTTTAATCCACTTCTACCTTACTCCAGGACGCGATGATGAAAAAGCTGACGAATTGCTTATAAAACTTATGTGGAAATGTGAAAGAAAAGGATGTGGGAGAAATCCTGAAAAAGAAAACAGACTCCAGAGTGAACATGCGGTGCCCTGCTGATCCAGAGCCTTAATGGGACCCGCTGGTGGGTGTGCTGCTGTGCACACGCATGCACACACACAAGCATCATGCACACTTGTGTACACACACAGACCTGCATGCACATATCACATGCATGTGTGAACACACCTGGGTGGTCCGACGCACGCACTGCTCACACTGCATGCATACCACATGTACATGTGTGTGTGCCCACGTATGTGCACACAAGCGTATAACGTACACGCATTCACACCCTGCTGATCCAGAGCCTTAATGGGACCCGCTGGTGGGTGTGCTGCTGTGCACATGCACACACACACACAAGCATCATGCACACTTGTGTACACACACAGACCTGCATGCGCACATCACATGCATGTGTGAACACATCTGGGTGGTCTGATGCACGCACTGCTCACACTGCATGCATACCACGTGTACATGTGTGTGTGCCCGCGTATGTGCACACAAGCGTATAACGTACACGCATTCACACCCTGCTGATCCAGAGCCTTAATGGGACCCGCTGGTGGGTGTGCTGCTGTGCACATGCACACACACACACACACAAGCATCATGCACACTTGTGTACACACACAGACCTGCATGCATGCATCACATGCATGTGTGAACACACCTGGGTGGTCCGATGCATGCACTGCTCACACTGCATGCATACCAAGTACACTTGTACATGTGTGTGTGCCCACGTTTGTGCACACAAGCATATAACGTACACGCATTCACACCCTGCTGATCCAGAGCCTTAATGGGACCCGCTGGTGGGTGTGCTGCTGTGCACACGCACACACACACACAAGCGTCACGCACACTTGTGTACACACACAGACCTGCATGCATGCATCACATGCATGTGTGAACACACCTGGGTGGTCCGACGCACGCACTGCTCACACTGCATGCATACCACGTGTACATGTGTGTGTGCCCGCGTATGTGCACACAAGCGTATAACGTACACGCATTCACACCCTGCAGCCTGCCCTTTGCCCTTTCCCCAACTGGTCTCCTCTCTCTGGATGCCAAGCCCTTCCTCAGAGGCAGTGACTCAAGTGCTACAAATTACATTCACCAAGATATTTATTTGCTTGTGACTCAAAAACCTAAAAGTAAACAAAGAACCCATCATATGTAAGCAGAGGTAAACAGCAAGCGACAGCTTACTTGGTGGAGAGCTTGGTATCCCTCCTCACGGTGCCTGAGGATCACTCCATGCATTGCTCGCCCTCAGGAGCACTGATCTTTTATGGCTATGATTTAAGACCAAACCTGGCATCTGTGCCTGTGTAAGATTCACCCCACCAGGAGCAGAGGCACATGTCCGTGCTCCTGGCACTCCGGAGACTACTGCAAGAGGAAGTGAGGTGCACCGCACATACTAGCACCCCCAGTGTCAAGACACGATATCTGACACCCACAAGCTAGCAGGAAAGAGGTCCAGTTTGCCTCCCAACTCCAGGGGATTCCGCCCATAGTTGACTGCTCCGGGGCAGGAGGTCATGGCAGAAGGGCAGGGCTGGGCAGAGGCACCCGGTGCATGGTGCCTGGGACCCAGGGCAGGGAAGCAAAGGCAGACAGCAAGGGCTGGGGAATCCACAGTTCCCAGGGCCACCCCTCCACAAGCCACCCAGATGCACCCAGCCACGGCTGACTACTGCCCCGAGCAGCCATCAAGTCAGCAGTTACACTTAACTGTCACATAAGAAAGTTAGCTCAAAAAAATTTTTTAAAACTTCATCCTTATTCAAGCCTTGAACAAAACACCCTTGTCCAAGCCTTCAGCATTAGCAAAGGCAACTATCAGGATTCACGAGAACTTACAGCAGGTTATTCTACTAGAATGACACTCGTCTCTGGGCCACAGTCGTGCTGCCCTTCATTAACCAGGAGATTACACTTGTCACTAGCTACCAAGAGGAACTTTATTCTGAGCACGAACTGCTCTGCAGGTAGTGCTGCAGTCCTGCTGTTAAGTCACTTCTGTCCTTGTGGGCTGGCTCCTGAGGCGCCTGGCGCCAGGTGAGAGGCCAGCAGAGCTTGCGTGTGGTGCACACGGCAGGAAGCCCGAGGGCGTGCGCAGGTGCCGGCTGGCTCCTCAGACATGTGGGAGGACCTCCACCCTCGCCTCGCTCCACACTTCGCTCCCCCAGCCAGAGCAGGTGACACTGTGTTAAAACGACACCCTGGGAACACCTCACGCACAGCTCTCTGGTGCCTGTGTAGAAAAAGCAGGCCATGTTCTTTCAGCTTGCACACACACACACACACACACACACACACACACAGTGTAGATGTGACTGACCTGGGCTAGCTGCAAAGAGGGCAGGTTTGAATGTCAGCCTACCCAAAGGGCAGGGCAGGCCCCACCCCCACAGCTTCCAGAATGTTTGGCCACTGGCGTAGCTATTGTCAGTCCTCCCTCAGCAGCCACATGGTCTCCTGTGGGGACTCTGCTTCCTGGGCCAGGTGTGAGGGTTCCCAAGCAAAAGGCCTGGGGTCCACTGTCCTCCTGGGCTCCCGCCGGATCCTGAGGCCCTGCTGTCCTTGTCCTCCTGCCCTGCCCTTCCTCCTGGCCAATGCTACAGAGATGGCCTCCCACAGTTCTGGGTGAAGCTGCCCGCCCACTTCTCCTGTGGGGTCCTGGCTGGCGGCCTCTCTCTAGTCTCCCAAACACCCTGTTTCCAAATCCACTTTTCCAGTCAAGCAAGGCGTTCTCCACCACGCCTGGCAGGGAGAAGCCTGAGCCTGAGCTCACCTCTGCAGCACTGGGGTGCCTGTGTCCACACTAGGTCACACAGTGGGCATGGCATGGCCACCATCAGTCACTGGGATAAAACAGGATTTGGCCAGAGAGGACAGTATGGGGCCCGCCTGGACAGCACCCACATCGAGGAAGTAGAACTGCCCTTGTGCAGGGCTTCTGCTTCCCATCCAAAGCAATCTTGGCCCCTGGAGCCCATGCCCTGTGGGTGCCCCGGCACCTCCACAGCTATGGGTCCTCCAATAACAGTGCCTAGTAGGCTACGGAACAGGCCTGGAGTCACCTACTTCATGGTCACGTGCCATGCGATCTTCCTGCAGGGCTCAGAGCCAGACCTGCAGGGCCCCGTGAAGGCAGCAGCTGGGAGCTGGAGCTGGGTCCCTCACCCCACACGCCTGGCCACACCAGTGTTCTTCCTGGAAGTAGAGTGTGATCCTGGGTGTGAGTAGAGGGGCATTGTGGGGACAGCAGGAGAGGGCAGCCAAGGCCTGGGAAGACTGAGCCCAGGCCACTCAGCTGTGGATTTAAAAGCAAGATAAAGTTCAGCTGTGTGAGCTGGGGAGCCAGCTCAGCAGTCTAAATGCCTGCCTGGCAAGCACAAAGACCTGGGTCCATGCCCGGTACCCCATGCTATGCCAGCCCCGCACTGTGCCAGCCCCCAAAACAGGGCATGGTGGCACACACCTGTAGTCCCAGCACTGGGGAAGCTGAGGCAGAAGTAAGTCCAAGCTGCATAGTAAGACTCTGCACCAAATAAACAAATAAAAGAAAAAAAAAAAAAAAAGTTCAGCTGCATATACCAAAGTCCATAAGAAAAGTGCTCAAGTAGTCCAACAAGGAAAAGTTTATCTACTTGTAGATTTGCAAATGAAATCTTCCACCCTGTGAAGGAAGCGGATAGTGTGTGTGTTCACCAGTGTTTGGTTGCCTGGCGTGCTAGGAGCCTTGTGACCTGGCTTCTCAGGGCCCTTCCACCTCCAGGGTCTGATGTCCCAGTCTCAGGCTGCTGAGACTGAGGCCCCAGCCCTCTGCCTCAGTCCTGGGCATACAGAAAGTCCTGGAAGGGGCCTTCGTGCTCAAACCAAGCCTTCAGAGGCCTCAAGGCAGCCGGTCCTGAGGGCTCTGGGCAGCAGCACTTCTGAGCACCCAGGAGAGGGTACCTATAGGCCAGGTCCTGTCAGGGGAGCAGAGGGCCTGGGCCAAATGCTCCCCGAAGGCTCTGCCCAGGAACAGGAAAGCAGAGTTGAGGCCTGGCGCCTGGGCTGTTCTGCTCCCCAATGACTGGCTGATCCACCAAGGCCTTTCCACTCTCAGATCTGGGCCACACCAGGGCCTGGGTCTTCCAGCTCACCAGGCTGGAGGGGAAAAGCAGGCAGCTACATCCCCATCCCCAGGCTGCCGGGGCTGGCAGGACCTAGGAGTGAGAGAGCAGTGACCTTTCCATCCCTTGTGCTGCCTGGGAGCCTGCACTCTCCGCAGCTGGACGGAGGCCGTGTGCACTGTGTCTCTCTGCAGAGTAACAACACGGGTAGAGGAGACCTCCTCACCCCACTCCATCTTCACGCAGGCCGCCACCCTCTCAGGTCCCTGGGAAACCTGCCAATGTCTACACACCTAAACCGTGTGATCTGGTGAACTCTTGCCACCCGGTTCCCTGTGAGGCCGCGCCCCGCTGCCTTTGGAAGTCCAGCGCACACCTCCCTGGCTCTTTGCCGTCTTCTGGTCTGGTGACCGATGGCCTCCTCGCAGAATCTATGGCGTCTGCACCCAAGAGTAACAACATCAGTCTCAGTTTTGCCTCATAGCAGCTGCTGCCTGGAGAACTGATCCACTTTGCTCTATCTATTGTCTCGCCGTCCGCAGTATCCGCCACCAATCCAGAGCCAATTGTAGTACTTTTTCACATGCTGCCCTGTGCGACGCTCCATTATTTCAGCTTCGGGTGGTGGACCTATCTGTTAGGGGTTTTCATTGTGTCTGATGTGTGCTGCCACCTCGTCCTCATTTTCCTGTGACACAGGTGTCGGAGAAAGTGGCAGGCTGGATGTGGAGCTGGTTTTTGTGAGTGATGCCCGCCAATCTGGGGCTAGGATTGGACGCTGGCTTTCAAAGCTAATTTAACTGGTGAGACGGAACCACATCTCAGAGGACGTGCTGTGCTACGGTTAGTGTCCTTGTTCGTGCTTTCGGTGAGTCGTGAGCTATTTATCAAGTGTCAGGTGTGCGGGAAGCACTTTGCTAGGTGCCAGGAAGTGACGATAAAGAGCAGGTGCAAGGGCTCATGGTAATGAAGTCCATGGACCGGAGACATGCAGACCCCTCCAGCCCTCCAAGCAAGAAGGGCAGGGAGTAAATGCATGGAAGGACAGCAGGCGGGGGGGGGCACCTGACCACCAGCAGAGGAAACTGGAGGTGACCGGCTTCTGTGAGAGGAGATTGGGCCACAGGGCTCTGACTGCCACACTGTCCAGAGGAGAAGGGTGAGCCGTGAGGACCAGGGACACCAGGAGCGCCAGGTGGGTCCCCATGTTCTGTGAGACCACGAGACCTCCGAGGCCAGGACTAGAGGAAGAGGGGAAGCTTGTTGTAGCCAGTGCCGGAAGTTCTAGGGCAGGATGCCGACGCTGGCATGGGTCCGGTCCTCACGGTGAGTGCATGACACCCCTACCTGAGGCCCGGGGCTGCCTGCGAGGCTCTGAGCTCCCAGTGGGTACCCCTCTGGGACACAAAGCACGTGCAGCGTCAGCACTGGAAGACAGAGAGATGGAGGACAGAGAGCTGAGTCCAGGCTGACTTCCACTGACTGGCGTGAGAAAGGAGAGACACAAAGTCCTCTGCGGAAAGGGAGGTGAGCGGGCCGGGGCTGAGTGGGCGGGGGGTTGCCCTGGACTCCTGCCTAAGCCGCTCACAGGCACACGCCACCCGAACTCAGGAGCTGCATCTGGCTGGAAATACAGGCGGGGCGTGTGTCTAGGACCGGAAGTCCTCAGCCAAGCAAAAGCGCCCAGTTTTGTAGAAGGACCTGGGGACGGGGCTGCCGTAATCCAGTCCTCACCAGTGCCCAGGAAGGAAGCCGGCAAGGGCTGCAAGAGAGAGGAGTGGCAGACCTGGAAGGATGCGCTGCAGACAGCTCGCGGTGCCCAGCCTCACCATAACCAGCCTTGCTCCCTGGCTCGCCCACCTTCTCCTCGCAGGTCCCTGGAAGCGGTCTCAGATGCCACTGTGCGTGACCTCCAGTGGGCGAGTGGGCTGTAGAACACCCACGGTCCGCTCAGACCTAACGGGGCTCTGTGGGCTTCGGCAGCTCTGACGAGCTCTACCTCCCTCCCTTGGTCCTCTGTTCATGCCCAGGAGACCCAGCATTAGTGTTCATTTTTTCTGTATTTAGGATAGGCTCTACAGCGTCCACAGGGTCTCACTACGTAGACTGGACTCGTAGTGATGGTTCTCCCGTGTTCAACCTCTCAAGCGCTGGGATTGCAGACATGTACCGCCATGCCCAGTCCCGATCGCTGTCTCAACGCATCCCAGGGGCAGGGCCAGCACAGCATGCTGGGGTTCAATCCTGCCTAAGCAGGCACTTCAGTCTGCTGAGCTATCGGGCCGGCCCTCATTGCTGTTCTTGCTGCTTTTGTGCTTGTGATTTTTATTTTAGTGGAAAGCGTTTTCATGAATGAGCAGGCGGGAGTGGGCTGGGGGCAGCATCTTTGCCGCTTTGGTCTTTGGTTTGCAGGGACCAGAATCTCACGGTGTAGTGTTCCCTCAGTCGGCCTCTGGCCATCTCTTTCGAACTGACCAGCGGTAATAACTGCGGGTCTTTTCAGTGCACAGTGGGGTGTGCTGGCGCGCATGCGCGTCTTTACAGTGCCCCGCGGGGTGTGCTGACGCGCATGCGCACGGCCATGACACACTCAGGCTGCCACACTCACCCTTGCGGTGTGACAGTGGAAGTGCGAGTGCCATCCCTGCAATCGCCTGGACGCGCAGCGCGCCGCTGTGGGCTGCGGCCTCCCGACACTAGACCCCTTCCCAGGGTGCTGTCCCCAAGCTGCTCCCGTGAGAGAGAAGGGCTTCCCAGGCCCCCTGGGGAGGGGCTGAGCTGCCTGGGGCTGGCGTGGCACCTCCAGACTGACCACACAAAGCGTCCTTGGCCAAATACAGAGCAAGTCCCTCCCCGGGGTCTGCTCAGCACCTGGACACTCTGCACAGCCACAGGCCCAGGCGCCGGGCCCCAGACCTCAGAGCCACCACCTTCCTCCCCCTTCTCCTCACAGCGCCCAAGCCAGCCAGGGACCAGCTGCGGGGCACCCACCCCAGGGCAGTGCTGGGCACCATGGGCATCCTGCCACCTGCTCTCACAGCAGCTGTCTGGCCTCTGTGTGCTCTCCTGGGCGCATCTTCCTTTCCACAGGGCTGGACAGAGCCCAGATAGTTGAACGCTACCAGCCTTAGCCGCCATCCTCCCAGAAGTCCCAGGAGAGGACACAGAGTAGGAGACCTGAGGCACTAGGCAATGGAACGGGCAGGACAAGCGCTGACTTGAGAGCCCTTGCCGGTGCTGGGCGTCTTGCCCTCTGCCCCACCAGTCTGTGCCCTTTGAGGATGCGACTGTCATCTTCCCAGGACCGCCTGGGGCCCACCAGGCAAGAGAGTCGCAGTCACCTGGCCACGTAGGTTAAAGCAGTGTTTCTTGCCAGAACCACATCTATCAACTCTTTTTCCTGTTGGAGCCCATGTTAGGAAGGGAAAGATGTCTGCAGTTTTGTTACATCTGTGTCTCCAAATATATGCTCCTTCTCTGAAGGAAAAGCAGTTGTGCATGAGACCAAGGGAGCTTGAGATAAAGCAAGTTAAGAATTAAAATTTTAGAGCCTCCAACTGATAACATTTGTTGATGGTTGCTGAACATCTCAGAAATTAAACTGGTGTAAGCTTCCAAAATTGTGTGGTTAAAACTCAGTGTGAAAATGAGAGCAAGAGTTCCCCTGCAGTCTGCAAACCTGCTCTGCACGGATGATCTTAGTGCAGCTCACAGCACCCGTGCAGAGGAGGCAGGCAGCAGTGCAAGACACATCATGGTCCACATCTCAAAGGCCCCTGGGAACCGGCACTGGACTTTCCAGCCTTCAGAAATCGCCAACCATCCAACAACTGCTGACAAAGCACCGCTCCTCCTGTTTCACCAGGCCAGAGGAGCTCAGCAGCCTGGAGAGAGAGGGCAGGTGGGAGCCCGTGCTGGTCCCTGCAGATGTGGCCCAGCTCCTGGGAGGGCCCAGGGGCCCCACCCCCAGACCCAGGCTCAGGAGAAGCTGAGCCTCTGCCAAGCTCTGCACAATGTCTGCCCACAGGCCAACATTGTGCAGAGTACAGCTTTCACATTCAGACTTCTCAGAATGTCTCTGCAGCGAAATTAACAGCCATTGTTTTTCTTCTCAACATGGACCCTGCCTTTTGCCTAGCAGTCACAAACCTGCAGACTCGGGGCTGAGAAAAGGCCAGGAACTACTGCTTGGCCGGCAAAGAGTCGTCCTCACCACCTGTTGTCCGCCTCCCCTGGCAGAGGCTTCTTGGCAGAACAAGGGTCCTGGTAAAGTGCAGACTGTGACCTGGGGCTGGTGGGGGCTGCAAGGCCACAGCTCTTCCCAGGGTCTGTGGCATCATCCTGCTGACCACACCTGAGCTGCAGGACCGTATGGGACTCTCACACTAAGCAGGGATGCGATGACAGACTCCAGAGGTCTTGGTCACAAACACAGCAGCCCCTATTACTGTTGTGCATTTCACCCAGCAGTGGCCTGAGAATATTCAATGGAAAATTCCAGAAATAAACAATATGTGAGCTCTGAAGTGTCACTTTCTGAGTGGCATGATGAAGTCTTGCTTTAGCCGGCCATGCCCCACCCAGGACAGGTCTCTGTCCAGTGTGTGCAGGCCATGTGTCGCCTGGCCACCTGGTTGTCATCTCGGCAGCTGGGGACTGCAGGGCTGTGACAGTGCGTGTGTATGGGACCCTTTACTTTCTAATGATCTGTTTTATTATCCTACTAATAACTTTTCTGTTTGGTTACTAAATACTGTTATTCATGCATGTCTGATTAGATTCTGACCTGGGGGACACTCATACTTGAAGTTCCAGGGGTCCACTGGGATCTAGGGGTGCATGCATCCCGCTGGGGAAGGGAATGCTGGCCCGGGTGGCAGGGATGGCCGGCCCGGCTGACCCGGGCAGGTCAGGATGAGAGGGCACCCGGGGGCGGTGCGGCGGAGCTTACAGGTAACTTGCGTGCTCATTTTCTGAAAGCGGAAAGGTCTCCCTATCCACACTGAGTAAACGCAAGCTCGCAGACCATAGGAGCTAGAAATATGCTTGGCTTGACTTAGGGATCCAGCAGCTGGTGCCTGGGGCCCAGCACGTGGGGGATGCTCTTTTCCTTAGAGTCGGCCGTGACTAATGACGGCCATCCAGTTCAGCTTCCACGGACTACTGTTTCACAGGTTCTCAAAAATACTGATCTAAATTGTTTATTGCAGATTTTTCACTGTATCATGGGATTTTGTAGTAGTCTACAGTACTGTATACGTATTTCTATGCGCGGCATTTATGATTTTATGATTTTTGCCTAAAAGTTTTTAAATATATAAAAATATATTTGAAATGTGAATTCTAACATATTAAAAGAATATTAAATCGAAATAAAACACACTGTTTACAGTATGTATTTCTTTAGTGGGTGAATACCTACCGAACCGTACAGTATACGTGTGCTGTTAAACTTACGTAAGTTTATGAGTTTAGAAAATGGTCGCTACTTCGCTGATTTTCCTTATGCGGGGCGTCTGGACCGTAGTCTCCGCGATGAGTGAGGTTCACTGTAGGCGTTCGTGGCAGCTACGGCAGCGCCCTGCCCCAGCGCACTGCGCCTGGTCGAGGAGGAAGAGCACGGCCCACCTGGGGAGCGGGGTGCTATTTCCCCACGCGGCAGCAGGGGGCAGCAATGCTCCCTGCATGTTAAAAACGCAGCAGCGCTAAGAAATAGCGTCATCAGCACCTGGTCATAGTTTGAACGCATCTGGGAGGTCTTCAGAAGAAGGCAAAAATTTTAATGCATTCCAATTACCCAAAGAACAGCTGCTCCAGAGTTTAGATGCTGTAAGTCTGAAAAACAACGAGGATGCATAACATAAATATTTAAGTGAGGCGTAGGAAACAATGCCATAGAGTACAATGCAAGGGAGAAATAAGGAATCTTAAAGTCTCTGGGTCTTAGCTGTCATTCTATGTATAATAAATGTCACAGTGATCCAGTGTGAAAGGCTAACAAGCCGTGAGCATATCATTTCACGCAGACCGAGAGCAGCTGCACGAGCGACCCACGCCTTCGCCTTCAGACCTGCCTGGGACCTGACAGTCCAGCACGTCACCTGTCCTCCTGCGGCTGCGGCCAGGGGTGGTTGGTTTCTCCCACTCCATCCCCCTCGGCTGTGGAAGGAGGAAGCACCTCCCTGTCACTCGGAAGTCTCGGTGCACCTGCTCTGCCAGCCTGACTCCCCTATGCTGCCCACGGAAAAGGCACAGCCCCCAGGGCATCCCCGGGGCCGGGCCCCTCGGAGCCAGGCCTTTCGCTCCCGGCGCGCGGAGCCTCCACTTCCTTCGCACCCGGGCCTCTGAGCGAGCACAGCCGTGCCCCTCTTCCCTAGCCAGAGCTTCCACGCCAGCCGCTCGCTGACACACTGTGCCGCTGGCTTTGTTCACCGTCGCGTCTTCGAGGGCGGCAGCAGTCTCTTCGGCAGGAGGCTGAGCCCGCACAAGGAAGTGGCGCAGGGAGGTTGGCGTGCATGGGAGCGGGAACCACAAAGGGCAGTCCCGGAGTCCTGAACACTTAAAGACGAGCACAGCCAGTGCTGCGTATTTATCAGTGTCAGCTGGAGGTCTTTAGAGTGTTTCTTACTCGGTTTTCTGCTACTGTAGCAAAATACCCGCCACTGGTGATTAAGAAAATTTACTGGGCTTCTGGCTCTGGCAACTAGAAGCCCGAGTGCCCAGGACAGGTGATGGCCGGCACCCCACGGGGGCGCCTCCTCCTGTGCACACAGAGAGGGAGTGGTCTTGGAGCTCAGGCCCTCCTCCTCAATGCAGGCAGGGACCAGCGCCAGCAGGAGGAGCCAGCGCTGATCTGGAGCCCAGAATGGGAGAGCAGTTTCGTAAGAGATGCTCCCTGCTGGGTGTACTCTGAAGGCGTGGCCCTAAGAGGGGCTCTCACCCTGCAGACTGCCCTGGAAAGAGTAACTGCAGGTGCGAAAGTGAAGCCTGAACTGGAGGAAGGGCTGTGTGGTCGCCCTGAGGCTGCCAGGTCCCTCCTGGGGGCAACAATGGATCAACCCTTCCCGACTATCTGGAGGTCCTGGGGGGATAATGACGCTACTCCAGAATTCACAAAAGCAAACATTAGCAGATCTTTTTAACAGCCCGGTGCGGCTGGCAGGGAGGCCTGGCCAACAGTGGCATCTGACTGGGTCTTCAGAGATTAGAGTAGCGCATCCACTGCTCACAGCTGTGCCAGACAGTGCGGGCGGGGGGGGGGCTCAGTCACAAGGAGAGACTCTGGCAGCCGCTCTTTCATATTAGACTTAGCAAATGCTCCTTGCAGCGTCTGTGTTGGGAGGGGTCAGGACAGTTTGCTCAGAGAGAAGAGAGCAGCAGACCCCGTGTGCTCCGGGGCTCTGCGTCTCCACTTGCAGGCCACACGATGGTGGCAACAGATCTGGCCCAGTGCATGGAACGACAGACACAGTCCAGGCTGTGTCCTATGAGCATAGATGCTGTCCTCCGGGTCTTTCCCAGCCCTCGTGAAGGCGGAGGCAGCCCAAACAGTGAGCAAGTTCCAGAGAGGAGCTGCCTCAGGTCCACACCTCCATGCTGCATGGCCCTGGGCTGGCAGCTAAGCCTTGGGGTTCCTTGGCCAGGCAAGATGAAAGTGGCTCTGCTGCTGCTCCACAGCCCCAGGACACCAGAACATCCCAAGCCCTCCTGGAAAGGTGGGTTGTGGGCATCCTCTCACTCCACACTCTATCCCTGAGTGGCGTTGCAGGGTGCCTGAGCACTGCTAGGCTTGCCCCCAAGCACAAACAGCTGAGAAGTGGCTACAGCCTGCATGTGTGAGTCCACAAACCACCCCAGGAATGGGTCCACTGGGGGGGCTCTGACAGCAGCAGGGCAGTAAGACAGACCCTAGGATTCTGGTCAGAGTTCAGGAAAGAAGCAGAAACAGAGCAGTGCCCTAGAAACCAAGGACGCCCCCACAGGGGTATCCACCAGAGCCCACCCCAGGGCAGGCTCAGCTCCTGTGGCTGCAGAAGCCTCGAGGAGCAGCCCTCGGGCAGCACAGGCAGATACAGGGCCAGCCGCATGGGCCAGCGGCACAGCCCTCTGGGCGCAGCTCTGCGCCTGCTGGACCGGTCACTACACCACAAGGTCGAGGCAGTGCTGCGTGGTGCTCTGCCGGCCGCCGCTCTCCCAGTGTCAGGAAGAGGACGGGAGAAGCCCGAGTCTGGTGGTACAGCGGACCCCGAAATTCACAGGGGTTACATTCCTCCAACTTTGAACAGTAAAAACACCCACCAATTTCAGACAAGGACAGAAACATGCCTATGTATGCACAGCACAGGTAAGCAGTGCGATCCTGGGCCAGGAAGGAAGTCACAGCGGGCTCATCCTCACCCAGTGCGCCGTCTCCTGCCTACCGCTGGGTGTCCAGGTGTCCAGGACCCGCCTTTACTGCCACCTGCAGGGCACTTCACAAGCCGTCCTCCTGGCTCAGCTGCTGCAGCGCAGGTGGATGCACGGAAGGGCACTGGGCTCCTTGGGCTTTGGGCTGCCTGGGGCTGCCCTTCCCTCCTCCACAGGCCTCCTGTAGACTCTCGCTCCAAGGGGAGCCCATGCTAAATGGAGTGGGGTCCTTATTTGGGTGACCGCCCCTGCAGTAGACTGAGCTGAAATCTACTACCCCCGGGGGATCCCCAGCAGAATGTGTGTGACCCCAGGCAATGCTAAGCCCTAATCCCTGTGCAATGCTGTTCAATGGTGGGGCCCCCAGCACAGGGTCATGCGAGTGGGGCTGCAGGAGGACATTCAGGTCCTAAGAGCGCGGCCCTGAGAGACCCTGCCCGTCCAGCACTGAGGCAAAGGATAGGTGTCAGCCACAGCACGGGCAGTGGGCCCCATGGGCAGCACACCTGCCAGGCTATCACCTAGGACTTCCGGATCCAGGTCGAAGGGAATGACACTGGGTGGTTTTCATTTTTTTGTTTTAGGATTTTTTATTTTTTGTTTTTTTCTACAGCAGGCAATGACTTTGAGCACTACAAACTCAGGGCTCTCCCAGCAGACTAGAAGCATAAAGTGATGTTCAGAAACACCTGCAGTCACCAGTGCTCAGTGGCTGTCCTGTGTCCTTGTCTCCAGGTTTATTGAACCTCGCAGCATGGTGCCTGCACCGTCCAGGAGGGCTTGCTCTGAAGAGGGCAGGACATGGGGCAGCGAGCTGCTCTGCCTGCAGCTAGCAGAGTGCCTCACACCGCGACTCGGCTTGCGCACTGCCGCACCTCCCAGCCACGCTGCCAGACCCAGGCCACAGGCACCACCCCAGGTGACTGGGGCACCTCTGCAACCTCAGCAATTCCACATCTTGGTGGATTCACACTCGGATAAGATAGCGAATTGAACAATTAGCAGAAAACCTTACTTACATGGAATGACCACTTAAGGTAATCTCAAGGTTTCTAGAACTGAAAGCTATAAGCCTCTTATTCTTTTCTTTCTAATGGCTAAGAGAAGATTTCAAATTTATAACTCAGCATAAAATACATTGTTTGCCCAATTACTTTAACTAGTATTCCAGCCTTCCATAACCATGTTGGTTACTTTTTTCTCATTGCTAGGACAAAATACTCCACACCCAAAGTTTAAGGAGAAAAGCGCAGCTTGTGGAGGCTTCAGTCCATAATCAGCTGACTCGGCAGGGGCAGCAGTTCAAGGCAGCAGAAGACAGCAGGGGCAACAAGAGCAAAAGGAAGCAGGGCGGGCCTCGCCGCCTCCGCCTCCGTTACAGGTAAGCAGACCCCCATCTCTGGGGCCAGGACCCGGCACAAGCACCATACTAGTGCTACCCACCCATGCGCCTGCCTTCACAGGCTCAGGATGTTTACAAAGGGAGGACTCTGACCCCCTGCCGAGGCACACAGTTAACTTCTAAACTTCTCTTGTTTTAACTTTTAAATTTTTTTAAAATGATTGATTGACTGATTGATTGATTGATTGATTGGTTCAGGGTACCACTGCCCAGCTCAGACTCATAGCGATCCTCCTGTCTCCACCTCCCCAGTGCTGGGATCACAGGTGTGTACCACTGCACCCAGTTGCAGTGGCCAGCAGGCCATGTGGTACTAGGGCTCAAGCCTGGGTTCCTGTGCTTGCCCAGGAGGGGCTGAAGACTGCTGAGCCATCTCCCCGGTGGACACAGTGTGTCACAAATTGCAACAGCCTAAGTAGCTAATCTGTTCAGGTCAGAATGCTGCTGGTGAAGTTTTACTGAACTTTAAACTTATTCTACTACATGACAGTCTTTGACCCAATCTTTCAAACCATAATATTGTTCAGTAAAATGATAAGATAAATACTACTTTCCTGTCTTCTTTGCAGAAAAAATCTTAGGAGCTCCCCTGTATGCTTCCAGTGAGCTGAAGCCAAACTTGCTTCACTGCGCTCCTCCGTGAGAACCGATGACTGATTCCCACCCTTCTGGTCTTTTTTCACCTCTTGCAAGTTAAACACTATGTTGCTTAATACTTAGACCCTTGCACTTGCTGCACAGGGCGTAGCTGACCTCTGACAAAGGACTTATTAAACCAACTAGTGCATGCTCTTTTCTTCCCCTGAAGCTAACCAGAAATAGTGGAACTTCAGATTTTCTTTACCTAGTGTCAAAGATTTCCCCCATCAAGAGCTATTTAAACATATTCTTTCCTTACTCTGGTTTTCACAAACATCACCTTTATCTCACTTTCCTATTCCTGAAACACAATGCCAACACCTACAGGCTAAGGGGGAGTGCATTTTAGCTCCCAGCTCGTAGGCGCTCAGTCTGCAGCTGGTGGTTCCAAGGCAGGGCGAGGCGGCCAGGGGCGTCTCAGAGGAGACCCAGTGCAAGGCGGAGCAGGAGCAGGGGCCGTCTTTCCCTGGGTGTCCTGCTCAGGCTACGGGCCTGTGGCTGGCATTGCCCGCACCCAGGGCAGTCTCCCTTCTTCCTTGAGTCCATCACCCACCCCCAGCACTATGCCAAATGCACCTGCAGGCTAATCCAGTGTCGGTCACCCCTGGTGAGGACACACTTCATGACTCGTCACCCCCAAAAGCCTCACCTATGAGCTTGGGGGATGTAGGCTGATGTCACAAGAACTTTAGAGTGAATTTTATTTTACTTTGTGGGGTACTGAACTCGGACCTTGTGCTGCCAGCCAAGCGCTTATTCGATGCAGCTGTCTCCCCACCTCTAGAGTGAACTTTAGCAATTAAAAAAATCATGGTAAATTCTGCTTATGCCGATACATGTCCTTGAAATTTTTGATGTCTAAGAACTATAGAAATTTATTTCCTAAAAAGAGAAATATTTTAGTGCTTTCACTTGTATGACCGTTCCCCAACATTCTAGACTTTCAGTTTGCCTTGGATTTTTTTTTTTATTTTCACAGTGCGCAAACATGATTTTTTCCCTCTGGTTCATTCCACCTCAGGAGGTAAACACCTCTGAACTTTACAGAAGGATAGGACTGTTTGCCCAGGGGCAGGCTGTGGTCCTCTTCTACACTCTGCAGAGCAGGATGAAATGAAAATAGGAAGTAGGCAGCGCGGGCTGTGGGGCTGCCGGTCTCTCCACCCTCGTCCTTCCCACCTCCTGAGACCTGCATTTTGCCCTGGGCACCACCCTGTTAAGTCAGCTGAGTAGGAGCCCCCACGGCCTCTGGCAGGCCTGCCACCCCTCCCCTCCTAACCACAGGCCTCCCTGTGGCCCCGGGAGGGCAGCTGGCCAGGGCCGTGAACTGCACCTCCAGGAGCTATGTGGGTGTGAGAAGCAGGACGGCGCCCTGTGGCTGCAGCCTGAGGCCATCCCTCGCACGCGTGACACACCTGCCTGTGCAGGCCACAGCTCAGCTGCACCTCTGCTACACGGAGGCTGGAAAAGGCCTGTGTGCGTGCCTGTGCCTGTGTGCTCTGTTCTGTTTCTTCCAACTTTGCAGAAAGACTTAAGATGTGGGAGCCACAAGCCCTGGGCAGGCACCTCCAGTCCATTTCCACTGAAGCTGAAGACAGAGGGAGATAGTGACACAGGCTGTGTGGCTTACGGACAGGAGTGGTGCTACAGCCTGGGGCCAGGTGGCCCTAGGCATTGCCTGGGGTGCCTCGCCTTGCACCAGCTGAGGCCAGAGTGCTGCAAGGGGCAAAGGTACACCCCCTGGCATGTCTGTGAAGTCTCAGTGACCAACCTGGAGAGGGACATTATGCGCCCTTATGCAGAAGCAGTGGCTCCTGGCTCTCAAAACCCAGCGCCAGTCCAGAAAGCAAACAGTGAAGATTTAGAAAGTACCGCAGGAAAATGTCACAGAATGCAATGCAGAGCAAAATGCTACTGAGCCAGCTCTGAAAAGATGACAGGACAGCAAAGGGCTGACGCACAGCAAGCCCAAATTAGGGTCTTGCGTTCAGTGAAGCTTGCCGTCAGGAGGCTTTCACAGTTTGTTTTTCAAAGAATAAATCCTTTCTATAATATGTAAACACTAAAATTAGTTATTATAAAATTGAGAATGGAAAACAACATACAGGAAACTGTGCGCCTCGCCCCTTTCCAAAACAAGGAGGGCAACTTAAGGGTCCTCGGTCCCAGGAAAGCCACTCTGCCTCTGTGCAAGGCAGAAAGGATGGAGGAAGGCAGGCCTTTGTGTCTGCAGCCCTACTGGTGAGCCAAAATCAAAGTCTAGAGCACCGTGTTCTGGACGAAGCGATCTCACTCAGCAGGCAGGAGTCGGCCTGGGCCCAGCTTCTCCCGGAAAGCAAGAAAATGGGCATGAGGGCCAGGAGCGGTGCACACCCCCTGCTGTCTTGCTGCATCCGCTGTGGTCCTGAAAGCACGACAACAGGCCCCAAAGCACATGGCAGCCACTCGGCAGCCGGCCGTCCTCCTGGTGCTGGATGGAGTGGTCAGCTCAGGGAACCGTTCTTTTGCCAGGACCAGGAGAGGAGCAGGGCTTGCAGGCTCTGCTGGTGGCCCACAGCGTCCTTCCCCACAGACCCACCCTAGCGGCAGGCTGCAGAGCTCTGCCCATGCCCGCCACACCAGAAGGTCAGCCTCCAGCCTCTGCCCACGCGCACTGCACAGGTAGGTCGCCTTGTACCTCATCAGAAGGCACTGGATTCACCCTGGCTGCTGTCCCAGTCTGGTCTAAGGGCAGGATTTAAGAAGATTTGTGCATCTGGACAGCGGGGGCCCATCCCCTGCCCTTCCTGAGGCTATTCCTGTATCATGTTAAGTTCACTAGGTTGGACTGGACCAAAGTCCACTTTTTCATTTGTTTCTCTTCCAAGGCTCTTTACCGATAAGTGGCTCCCACATTAATCTTCTCGGAGAAAAGGCACTACGTCAACCAGCCCAGACCGAGAACCAGCTCAGAAAAGGTCTGACTCTGTAGAGGAAACGCAAGCGTTCAGCAGCCCAGTCCCGCTGAGTCATGGTGCTAAGCGTTCTCTTGTCACATCGGTCCCCAGTGCCCCCGGAAGGCATTTTCTGAATTCAGGATGCTCTGGGCTAGCCCCTGCTGCTAGAAGGGCCACCAAGTCTCAAGGAGCAGTGGACCGGGGAAGATTCAGAATGCACAGTGTGACACCAGCTGGCCCAAGACAGCAGAGCTGGAGTGAGGGTGGGGGCTGGGAGGTGAGGGCCCAGAAGCCCACAAAACGGGCACCGGAAGTGTGGCAGGGCCGGAGCCTCTGTAGCTCTGTAAGAGACACCCGAGCAACAGCGCTTGCAGGCTGCGCTGATGGCCCTCAGCGTCCTTCCCCACAGACCCACCCTAGGGCGACATCACCCTAACCCTAACTGTACTGGATGTGGAATGTGCGTGGAGATGCCTCCAGAAACTAGAGTGCAGCAGCACATTCGATCAGCCACTCCCCTTCTTGGTATCGTCCCAGAAAATTAAATACCTCATAAAACAGCAATGTATCTGCGCCCTTGTTTATAGCAGTACAGTTTTTCGTAGCTAGATCTTGGAAGCAACCTGAACACCGTCAGCTGGGGAATGGGTAAGAAATGGTGCAGCACTTTTATACAGTTAAGTACTGCTTGGCTTTTTATTTTTATTTTACTTATTTTTTTATGTATTTGGTACAAGGTCTGCAGGGTCTACAGGGTGTCACTACATAGACTGGACTCGTAGTGACCCTCCTGTTTTCAGCCTCCCAAGCCCTGAGATTACAGGGCAGCACCGCCACGCCCAGGCTCAGTCTCCCTCTCAGCATGCCCCAGGGTGGGGCCTACTCAGCTATTTAAAAAAAGGATAAACTTGAGATGTTTATAGGGGAACGGATGCAACTTGAGGCCTCACTCATGGGTGAAATACATCAGTCTCACAAGGAAACACCGTCTTATCTCCCCAGGGGGAGAAGCTGAGTAAATAGGGCCCAAAATGTACAGTAGATATTGTGAGGTGGGAAGAAGCTCCTCAAAAGGGAAAAGAAACTGCATGGGGAGTGGGAAAAGGAGAAAGGGAAAAGGGACCCCAGACACATATACAGTGAGGAGGGCTATGTCAGTTCACTGAAAAGAAGGCTTTCTTCTCGTGTTTCTGGACCAATTTTTCAGGCTTATATCTTGTAAACTGAGTAACTGCTCTGAAGATAACAATACACAACGTGCTAGTCGTTGTTACTCTCCTGCGATTTTGTTTTGAATTTTTATACCATTATTTTATTATTTTTCTTGTCTTTAAAATAAATAGGATGCCTTGGCGCACGTAAGAGGAGGCGGCCCCCCCTGCCCCCCTCGGACAGGCTGAGCTCCTTGCTTTCCCCGCCCCTGGGGGCATCACCTGGCACAAACCATATTTCATAATGAAGTGTCAAATCTCCCGACCTATATTTAACCAGATGTGAATGACAGGCACCTAGAGATAGAGAACAGGAAGGGTCTGCATGTCCCCAGGGCCATGAGACAAGGGACGACTCAGAACCGTGGGGCCAGGAACTTCAGAGTCAGCACTGGAGTCACGGGAGCCCCCAGGGTGACATCAGAAGCCCTCTGGAAGGGCCCTGAGTGTGGCGCCCGCTTGTGAACACCCAGCCTCTCCCTTCTCTGCCTTCTGCTCTTGGCCTGGCTTTGCACCCCCTCTGTCCCAACAATCCAGCAGAACTCTGCACACACTGCCAGGTGGCGAGGGCCGTGGCCAGCAAGGGTGCTATGGAGTGAGAGCAGTGAGGGGCCAGGGGGAGCCCAGGGGTACGGCCACAGCACTGGGAGTCCTGGCGAGACCGCCCTGCCGCAGGGAATGGAGCACCGAGGAGCGGCGTGGGTGTGGGTGGTGCCTGGCAGGGTTGTGCCCCTGCTGAGGGCTGGCGGGGTCTTGCCGGCCTCCCTTCCCCAGGAAGAGTGGGCCAGGGCGGAGGCTGCAGGAGGAGTCACGGCAGGGGGGATGCTCCTGTCGGCACAGTCTGGGGAGGCGTGGTGCTCCCCAGCCTCGCCAGGCCGCTCTGCTCACTGGGAGGAGGACCCCCACCTTGAGAGACATGACCTGTGGGTTCCACGGTCCTCCCCACTTTGTGGCAGGAATGGAAAGGCGGCTTCAGAATCTCCCCAGGGCAGAGAGAGCTCACAGCCCACCCAAGTGGGGTTTCCGTTTATCCATTTACCTAAACTTCTGCAGCTAAGCATTGGTCCTGACCCCCAGAAAACCCATCATGACCACTGGGCGAACCTGCAAGCGCTTCTCAGCGGTGAGTTGCTTATAAAAACAGACTTTGGGAGAATAAAACTGCCTTCTTCAGCTGAGGCAGACGAAGGTACCAGGGGAGGAACCTCAGCCCAAGCCGTGTAGCAAGTGCGGAATCTCCGTTTTCAGTTTACAGAGTCCACAGAGCTGGGGGAGGGAGGGGAGGGCTTGGGAGGGCCCAGTGTTTGCCTCTTGCCAGCCACGGGAAGCGGGTCTTGCCCAGAGCAGGTGTAGATTTTTCTCCTTTTACTCCCTGAAGGATACTGTGTAACAACTACTAAAGCAGTCACAGTGAATTAAGCATAGTAAGTGACCTGAGGCTAAAGCACAGGCCGCAGGAGGCCAGGCACAGGCACTGGGACCTGCAGTGGGACGGATTCCCTACGCTCAGGGGGTTCCTCAAACCTACATGGGCTTCACAGCTTCACACCTAATCCAGGTTGAAACCCACACACTATATGTGGATATGGAGGAGCTCTGTGTGTGTGTGTGTGTGTGTGTGTGTGTGTGAGTGTGAGTGTAAATTTCATTGATGCAAAGGTGAGGTCAGCCACCAAAGATTTTCTCTTGTGCACGTACATTTAATTAAATCCCAATAGTTTAAGTCCAAAGTTATATTTAATCAGAGAGGTAATTCAGAAAGCACCTTCAGTGCATCTGTTTAGAGCTCAGAGTCAAGCATTCCAGGAAACACATTTTCTCCCTGTCTTAAAATGGCTTTCTCTTGGTAGAGATGACATACATACAACACAGAGCGCGCTGTCCGAAGCGCAGTCAGCGTGAGCCCGCACCTGCACACCCAGGCAAGGACTGCCACCCAGGCAGCCTCGGCGGCGACCCTGGTGCAGCGCAGACCCAGGGAGGCGCTCCCCTGGCCGGGCAGGGGCCCCGGGTGTCAGTGAGGGTCTCAGGCTGGGAAGACCGCCCGCATTAGCTGGGTGCACCCAGAGGAAGGAGGCGGCCGGCCGAGAGGCAGCAGCTGCGGGGGCTGGCGCGGGGCTTCCTGCTGCTGGGGCTGCAGCCGCACAGCCTCGCTTCCCAGTCCTGAGCAGAGTGGCAATAGCCTAGCCGTGGCCAGCGAGGACATGTGTGCTGTTTTAAGCTCCGGAATGTGCGATAAAGTTTGTTACGGCCGCACAGGAGCTATCCCAAGGAAGCCCACAGTCCTCACGGCCCCCGCACCCGCGACCCGAGCCCAGACTGAAGGCGTTTGCGTCCCTAGACTTCACAGAAGCGGAAGACTGTCGTATGTGCTGCGTGTCTGTTGTCATTCGCCCTTCAACAAGGGGAGCAGGTTGAGAAACGTGTCCTAGGCGATCTCGTCATTGTACAGCAGCATGGAGAGTGCCCGTCGCCAGCGAGGGCTGCGAAGTCAGTCACAGAGCCATAGAAACTTCCAGAACCACCTTCACATGAGGGTTGTCCCCAGCCAGCCTGCTGGCATGCGGTGTGAAAGTGGATGGTGTTGCTCTGTAGACTGGTAACGTCCTTTTGTGGACACACCCACCCGTGAGCCTCCTCCCCTGTGGATGGACACGGATTTGTGGCCTGAGCTCGGTTCTCTCATGCGAGATGCCATGGGGGTCCATGAAGAGCCTTATGTGGGTGCACATTTTCATGCCTTTAGCTGAATTCGCTAAATGGCCAGTGTCCCCAGAAGCCAGGTCCTACCACTGGGAGGGGCAGGACAACGGTCCTACTTCCTGGGCCTCACACAGATGGGAAACACAGACGACTGCGCAGGGAGAGCTATGGCAGCCTGTAAGGACCACGAATTCGCCTGCATGTGAGAAGGCAGGCGGGCCTCACAGGGCTCGGGCTCATGCGATGACCAGCGCTCTGTGTCCATGGTGAGCCTGCTCCTTGCCATCCTGCCTGAGAAGCTGCCGTGGGCTGTGTGTGCAGGTGAGAAACACTGAGGTTCTCTCCAGATGGCCAGCGCTTCCTTTGGGGTGCTGTTACCTCAGAGGATTTCATCACAGCAGATATTTTTAGAAATCTGTGAGACAGAACTTCTGATCTGAATGAGGTTTTAGTCCCGTGCACATGGACTTTGGAATAAGGTTGTCCTGAGCCCCTGCCCTGAAGTCAGTGGACTTCAACCATAGTGATGAGGAAGGCAGGTGTCTGGATTCATTTTCAAACAGATGGCTCATGCCAGCCCTGGAACATGCTGTGCCGGCCACTAATACCAGGTGTGGTGAGGCTCACCTGCAAACCCAGCACTGGAGAGGCTGAGGCAGGAGGACCACTGTGTAGATCCTGTACCAAATAAATAAAGAAATAAAAGTGGCTCAAGCTTTGGCCTCCTGGGGAACACAGCTGTGCACAAGATCCGGCCGTGAGAGTGCCGGGTGTCGGGTGGGGACCTCGGGGGCTGAGGCTCGAAAGCGCCTATAGCACTGTGCACAGTCACACGCTGGTGTCTGGCTTCCTCAGGGATACCTGGAAAAGCTCGTTGTGTTAACCTCTGCGTCCCGCGGCCTCTAGGGCCCACCAGCCTGCCTCACAGTGGCTCTGCAAAGGTTGGGCTGTCCGTGCATTGAACACTTTTCTAAGCGGCTCTGGAGCCACCTCCCTCAGCAGTGCCAGAATGCCAAGCATGGTCCTGCACCAACCGGCATTTGACATTGGCCAGGGCTCTGCGTCGGCCACTCCAGGAGGGGCTGGAGGTGTCCGGGGTCGGGCTTGCACTTCCCTAACCACTCCAGATGTTTCCATGTGCGTATCTCCCGTCCCTCGTCTTCTTTGGTGCCGCATCTGTTCAGATCCTTCCTCCATTCATTCACCAATCACATGCTGGGTGGGCTTGTCACACACCATGTACTGTGCCCATGGGAGGACAGGCAGACCTTGTCCTCTGGGGCCACTGCAGAGATGCAGGACAACCACGGCAAGATCCAGCTTGCCAAATGCTGACGTGCAACATTCTTTCTGCCTGGGCCCTGCTCCCTCTCTCAGAGTGGGCTTCCTCCAGGGCCCCCGCGGAAGCCCCCAGCCACACAAGGGGCAACAGCCCCAGCCTGGATGCCCAGGAAGAGTCTCAGGGGCAGTGGCGTTAAGCCTCTAGGGCTGAGCAGAGCCCTCCGGGGGCCCCTGTTCCATGAAAGCTGGGTGCAGCAGAGCTGCAGGCTCCCCAGTGAGCCTTCAAATAGCAGCTATCTGCACAGCCTGGGTGTGCAGACAGACGTTGGGGGCCTCTACCTTTGTGGTGCTGTGTTATGCCACCACGGATGGCCAGAGGATCAGCCCTAACCAGGAATAGCTACAGCACATGTAATCAGAATAAAATATTTGCTTTCCAAATAGCTTTTCCCGCAACAGATGGGCATATTTATTTCAGCACATGCACCTATATTTAAATTCTAACATGCACAACTTTAAATGAAAAGTGTGTCTTTCTCATTTTACAGACATTTGCCTTAAGGGGTTTTTTTGGGCCAGCAATCAAGCTCAGTGACAAAAGCACTGCCTGGCAAGTGAAGGTCCTGAGTTTGTGCCCCAGTACAAAAAAAAAAAAAAAAAAGACTTATTTTACACTAAATGGTCAGAATTTCAGCACTACAAATGGCAGTAGATTTGGGGGCTGCAACCCTCATGGACAGCGTAGAAACCAGAAGCCGATCCTCTGTCTGCTAATCCTGGAAGTGACCTGGACAATAAAGATGTGCATCCCACTCTGTGACTGCACATGGCTTGGGTCACACAAAATGCAGCAAGCATGGCTGCCTGCCTTGGATACAAAAGCACTTCTGCTTAGGAAGCTAAACCTGCCTCCACAGTGGCTAAATTCCAGCCCACACAGCGCAGCTCGCGATGCTGAGGTCTGCCCAGCACCAGGCAGGGCAAAGACACTGCCTCCGGAGGCCTCAGCTCCGGCCCCACCCCAGCCGCGCAGTGCCGAGAGGCTGGCCTGGTAGCCCTGGTGCTGCCCCAGCTTCTCGTCACCAAGATGAAGGTGGCAGTGGAGACAGGCACAGCCTCAGAAGAGGACACACCAGTGTAAGGGAGCACAGAGTGGTGGCCATCCAGAGCCTGGCCACGCAGCTCCGAGCCCTGCAGCACCCCGCGGCCCTGAGCTGCAGCCCACTCACCTTTCTTCCTTGAGCTTCCAGGCACTCTTGGGGGGACCTACCTGTGCCCTCTATGGATGTCTGGAGGCCTTAGAGTACAGGATGCAGAGAGCATCCTGGCCAGGAGCTGCCTCCCACATGGTCACCTGGAAAGCCATTCAAGGAAGGATAGGGACAGGCCGTCATGATGGATCAGAAATCTGTGCCTGCATGGACAGCAAAGAATGTCAGCACCCACACTCGAGCAACAGCAGGGGACTGAAGCTGAAGAAGACAATAGTGGTGGTGGTGGTGGTGGAGGTGATGGTGGTGGAGATGGTGGTGGTGG
>PVKA01022061.1:0-37694 GCA_004027165.1 Ctenomys sociabilis
GGTCCCTACACTTACCTAAGCAAGCGCTTAGTCCGTTGAGCTATACCGCCGGCCCTTCTTTATTATTTTTATCATTTTTCTTTCTGTGCTTTTCCTTTTTTTATGTATTTAGTACAGGGTCTACAGGGTCTCACTACACAGATCAGACTTCTAGTGACCCTCCTGTTTTCAGCCTCCCACACGCTGGGATTACAGGTGCACACCTCCACGCCCAGTCTTGTGATTTTCTTTTTTACTACCTGCAGGAATATTTTTTCTTTACTTTATTGATAACTGTAATAATGTTTTAAATCTTTGATAATTCCAATGTCATATTATATTGGGGTTAGTCTCAGTTGGTTTTCTCCTGAGAATATATTCCATTTTCTTGGTTTTTCATGTTATGTAATTTTGCATTATATCTTAAATATTATAAATGTTATTTTCTTTTTCTTTTTCTTTTTTTGGGGGAACCAGGGATTGAACTGAGGCCCTTGCACTTGACCGGGAAGCGCTTAATCCACTTAGCAATCTCCCTGGCCCTAAATATTGTAAATGTTGAGTTGTAGAAATTGTTGATTCTGTTCTCCAGTGATTATTTTTTCCTTACCCTGAGTCTCAGTTACCCTGAGTCTCACTGCTTGGACAAATACCTGACACTCAAAATGAAGGAAAGGTTTATTTGGCTCACAGTTACTGGAGGATTCAGTTCATACTCAGCTGGCTCCAAGGCAGAGCAGCACATGGCAGAGAGCAAAAGACAGGGCAGCAGCTCAGGCAGCCAGCTACTAGCCTCTCATCTCTCCTTACATTATAACACAAATTTCCTGCCCCAGGACAGGTGCAGCATCCACACCCACAATAATCAATCACAAACTCCAGAAGCCGCCCCATGACTGCATGCATCTTTGGAGGGATACCTATACACAAATCATAACATTCCTACCCTGGATGCCCAAAGACTCATGCACATCCCTTTAGCAAAAGGCATTTTATTATATCTCTAAGAGTTGCCAAAGTCCCAACAGTCTCAGCATTGCTGAAAATTCCCAAGTCCCAAGTCTCTTCCAAGATCAAAAGAAAACTCTTTGCTATGAGTCCTTGTACAAATGAAAAGTTAAATACTTCCAACATTCAATGGCACAAGATAAATATTACCATTCCAAAATGTACACACAACAGGGGAACACAAAGCACTGGGAAGAAAACAAGTCCAAAATCCAGCAGGTCAAACATCAAGTCCTGTAGTTCCATGTGGAACATCTGAAGCAATCTGTGAGCTCCATGTGGTTCCACACCTTTGGGCACTCTTATGGGTAGCTCCTATGGCTTTTCTTAGGCCAGCTTTGCTCCCTTCTTGCAGTTTTCCTCAGATGATCCATGTTCTTGGCTTTTCCAAACTTCTGAGGTTTCCACTGAATAGGCTTCTCACAGCTTTACACACTGCCCTTTCAGGGACACACTGCCCTGCCTCCAAGGCTGTCTGAAATCTAGGTGTGTAATAACCAAGCCACCTTAAACTGACCCACGTTTGACCCTTACCACCCCCCCTCCCGATCCAAGACCCCCTGTTTGTTCTCTTCTCTGTCCCTTCTGTACAAATATTTCCTGCTTTTGCTGGCCAAAACCCTTGGTTACATTACTGCCCACCACCCACCCTTCCCACATCCGTGCCTTACAGCATAGATAAGACCCTTCAATGCAGAAAGCCCCTTCCCACATCCGTGCCTGGCAGCATAGATAAGATTACAATGGCCCTCGGGCCGCCCCCTGCATGTTGCCTCAGCTTCCAACCAATGGGCTTGTGCCCCATGCCCCCTTCACCGCTTTTAGCTTCTGTAACCATGCTTGCCGACCCCCCAAATGTACATGTCCTGACCCAAATTTGGACATGATGTATGTCTCCCCCAATCAAAACTGTCCCCGTACCCCCTAATGGCCATTTTAGCTTCTGTGACGATGCTTGCTTACCCCTCCCAGCCTGTAGTTTTTGAGCATAAATGCCCTGCTGCCCAGCCTCGGGGGGCCCTCCTCCTTCTCGCATGGAGAGGCTACCCGGTGGGTACCACCTAAAATAAAGCGCTTCTTTTCCTTTTGGACTTGCCTCGTTGTCATCTGATTTTTGAGTTACAACAAGGTGGAAGCCTTTTAAATTCAGGACTCCTGTGTTCTACAAGTGCCAAAACCAATGTCATGTGGATGATGCCCAGGTCTGCTGCCAGCTGGAGCAGTAGGCAGGCTTCCTTCTCTCTTGGCTGTAGGGGTCAAGCACTAAGATTGATGAGCACTCTGACCCTGATTCTAAGGAAAAATTCTCCCTGCTGGTGCCATTCTGGAACCTGGAGCTCTGAGGCTTTCCCCTCAAGGCAAAGTCCCTGACCTTTGCAATTCTAAGGTGGTAAAGGGTGGAGACCTGCTGCCTCCTGTAATGCCCTCAGGCCATCCTTTTGATTCTCTTGCTCCTTCTAGGCAGTGGAAATCCTCTCAGTTCTATCTTTGCATTCCATAGCTTTACTGAAGCCTCCTTTCTGGCCAAACTCACATTTTTAATATCCTACTAGTCTCTTTGCTCTTCATTCTCAACATAAATCTGACTAAATGCCCCCAACAATAGCCATGCCACTGCCTCAATATTCAATCTCAGTCTCAGGCAAAGTTTCTGGACGTTAGCAAAATGCAGATGAACTTTGAACTTTTTGTTAAACCATAACACACATCATCTGGAATCCAACAACCAACATTCCTTCTTCCCAGCAGAAACCTCCCTAGCCTGGTCTTTACAGGCAGGATTTCTGAAATCTAAGTGGAAACCTTCTTAACCTCAGAATTTCTACATTCTTTGAGTGCCTAAAACCAATGCCACATGAATGATACCAAGGCATTCTGGTCTTCTGAGCTCTGACCAGAATCTCCCATACAGAACAGCCAAAGCCGTTCCAGTGCTTCACTTGTGGGTGACATCTCCAAAGCTTTCCTATCTCTTCCCATAAGCCACTCCTAAAAGCTTGTAATCCACATGGTCAGGTTTAGATACAGCAATGATTCCACTTCTCTGGTACCAAACTCTGTCTTGGTTACTCTTCACTCATCGTTGGGACAAATACCTGACACTCAAAATGAAGGATGGAAAGGTTTATTTGGCTCACAATTACCGGAGGATTCAGTTCATACTCAGCTGGCTCCAAGGCAGAGCAGCAAATGGCAGAGAGCAACTTTTCATGGTGGCAGCAAAGAGCAGAGAACAAAAGGCAGGGGCAGCAGCTCAGGAAGCTAGCTACTAGCCTCTCATCTCTCCTTACATTATAATGCAAATTACTGCCCAGGATAGGCATCCACACCCACAATAATCAATCACAAACTCCAGAAGCTGCTCCATGACTGCATGATTCTTTGGGGGGACACCTATACACAAACCCTAACACCATGTTTGTCTGTCTGTTTCTCTTGATACTAGAGAATGAACTCAAGGCCTTTTGCATGCTAGACAAGTGTTGTACCACTGAGCTACATCCCCTGTCCCTGTTTTTGCTTTTTGGTTTTCAAGACAGAGTCTTGCTATGTTGTTCAGGTTAGCCTTGATGTTGTGGTGATCCTTCTGCTTTGGCCTCCTGAGTGCTGTAATTACAAGCATGTGCCACCATGCCAGGCTTGGTTTTACTTTTTAAGCAAGCAGTTATCCTGGTTGATACATGAAGATGTAGATAATATTTGTGAATCCTCTCAGGATCTTTCTCTTCTAGCATTGTTCCTCTTTCTCCTGGGGTTTTTCCCAGATTCTATCTTCTGGTTCCCCAGGTCAGAGACTGCTCCACTAGGGCTTCTACTATGTTGCATTCCTTGCCAAATAACCTTTTAAACTTGTCCCTAGGTTAAAAATCCAAGAAAATGGGTGCTCAGTGTGCATATCACCTCTCTAAGCATGGCTTCCTCTTTAGAATCTGCCCACTTCTAATTCCTTTCCAGTGATTTCAGGTAGCTGCTCATTGTATTATGGCCAAACTTGACACACTCAGTATCTGGAAAGCCAGTCTGATAGGTCAGTATTCACCTATTAGTGCCCGATTATTGTTTTTGGAACAAATTTATGCATAAATGTTCTAAACATTTTTTTGGGGGGGCGTACTAGGAAACAAACTCAAGATCTTGCACTTGCCAGGCAGGTACTATGTTGCTGAGCTATATCCCCAGCTCTAAACATTTGTAATAAATAGAATGTTATGATACAAAGATCTAATTTTTTTTTTTTTTTTGGTGGAACCAGGGATTGAACTCAGGCCCTTGTGCTTGCAAAGGAAGCACTTACTCTACTGAGCCATCTCCCCAACCCCCAAAGATGTAATTTGTTAAGAGGAAAGGTTCAAGCACCATCTATTCTATTGTTTAACCCTTGTGTGTGTGCGCGCGCGTGTGTGTGTGTGTGTGTGTGTGTGTGTGTGTTGAGAAGGGGCTATCCTTAACTCTGAGGTCATCTCAAAGCATAGGTCTGGACATGTTTCTTCTTCTGGGTATTACTAGTAAATTTATTTTTCATGGGATAAGGTAGAATGGCTTTAAAGAAAATTCTCTATGGTGTTTAATTAAACTTCAGGTTATATAACAATCAGGTTAAAATAAAGCTAAGCAGAAAAAACAGATTTCTCAGTAAGAAGTATTTGTGGGATTTCTCTTCATTGTGGATACTGTGTTGATTACATAGAACTCTGGCATTTTTAAGAGGGAAAGAGGTAAACCTACCTTCTGAGTTGGGGCTGGTGATGTCTTAACTTTGACCCTGACCTATCTCATCTACTTCCCTCTCATGCTGACATAACTACTGAGGTCCTTGGCCAGCACATCCACAAGCAACAGAGGATTCACTGAAACCCAGGGTTAGATTCTGAAACTCAGGCTGAGGAGATGGCTCAGTAGAATAAGCGCTTTCCTGGCAACTGCAAGGTCCTGAGTTCAATCCCCAGTTCCACAAAACAGAAAAATAAAATAAAAGATTCTGACACTCTACAGCTTGTTAGACAGTGATTAAAAAGGAAGACAGATGGACTGACAGATAGACAGACAGACAGACACACACACACACCAAGCTTTCTCAACAAAGTAGCATTTCCATTTCAGCTGTTCCTAGGGGCAAAACAGAGATATAAAGAGAAAGCCAAGATTGAAAGCTCTGTGGTTATCTGTTTCTCATTAAAGTGTCCCTGGTTATAAACATGCCCATGATTACAAGATTTAATACACCTGGTCTCAGAGATGCACTAGAAGAGGAATATTCCATCCCATTTCCTTTTCTTTATTCACTGAATAAGAACCATTTATAAGTTTCAAAGAGTGTGGACTAGAGGTGATTTGGAGAATAGGAGGGAGGTTTTTCATTTACAAACTTTTTTATTTATTTATTTATTTTTATTTTATTGAAGTACAAATATGAACAAGACAGTTTTAAGACACCTTAACAGGACAGATTCGATAAATTAATACATTGCAAACTGTTTTCATAATGTTTTGGTATTGACAAGGTGCATACATGATATTATACTTACAGACATTATTATAGCAGATGTCTCTTATCAGTAAATTAAGACAGTGCAGCTGTTTACTTATTTTATTTTTTATACCTGAATTATATCACAGATTCAATAATTAAAACTTTCTACCTTGTTATCTCCCTAATGTTTGTCTATAGTACTAGAAGCTGGCATAATATCTTGTCCAACCACTAGTAGTGCAAATCTTGCTTCTCATAGAATTATGTAGAAGCATGGCATATTTATCTTAACTGTACTGTTTATACACACATCATGATTCTTCCTTTGTATCTCCCTTTTTTTGTCTAGACCTGTCAAAGATGGGCACTCCATTGTCATTAAACCAATTTAGGTGCCTGAACTCGGTGACACAATCCAACACAGTCCAGCATTCTACAATAATAGTGAGTTATCTGAAGAAGTTGTTGACTGTAGCCATTTACAGCTCAACTTATTATTATGGCCCTGTATTGTATACCTCATTTTTATACTTTTCTGCTGGATGGTTAAGACCAAAATAGAGCAAGACCTATACACCAAAACATGTAGTTTTTGTTTCTGATGAGGTCAGTGAAGTCCCCTCAGAGTTTATCTTGTAATCCTGTACCTTACTCTGTAGATCCTTTGTCTGTGTCATCCATGTGGATGAATCACGGTCAATGCTTGACCAGTTTGCTCTCTGTGAGAGCCTGAGAGAGTTTTCTCTCTATGTGACTCTCCCCATGCACACTACAGAACATCAATCTCTTTCCTCTGTGGCTCCATAATCTCCTTGTTCAGAAAATTTGGGGCTCAACTGAGTTTCATGATATTACAGTACAGGTGCACCTATGTCCTGAGTCTTCGCTGACCTTAAAAGGCTAGGGCCAAAATGTTGGCTGGCCTTGTGGCTCTTCTATTTCTCCAACTCTGACTTGTGATCTTAGGTTGTTAACCATCCAGAAGAAAAGCTGATTAGTACCCTACAGCATATATCATTCACTTTACCCTATCTGACTCAATTGTTTTTAGTTGTTGTTGTACATTTCTATTTGTATGTCTTCTTTTCACTTCTTATACTAGGGAGACTATGATATTTGCACATGTGTGTCTGGTTTATTTCACTTATGAGTATATGTTCAAGTGACATCCACTTCAATATAAATGCTTCAAGTTTATCATTCTTTATAGCTGAGTAATACTCCATTATATAGAAATACAACGTCTTTTTCATCCACTCCTCATGTGATGGACATCTTGGTTGGTTCCAAGATTTTGCTATCACAAATTGTGCTGCTATAAACATAGGTACACATATATCACTATGATATAATGTTTTCAGTTCCTCTGGGAAAATTCCCAGTAGGGGGATAGCTGGCTTGAATGGGATTTCTAGTCCTACTCTTTTGAGAAGTCTCCACACTGATCTCCACAATGGTTGTACCAGTCTACATTCCCACCAGCAGTGGAGAAGGGTTCCCTTTTCCCCACAACCTCTCCAACATTTGTTGTTGGTTGATTTCCTTATGATAGTCTTTCTTTCTGGAGTGAGATGGTATCTCAGTGTTGTTTTTATTTGCATTTCACAAATGGCTAGCGATGTGGAGCATTGTTTCATATATTTATTCGCTTCTTTAATTTCGTCCTCTGAGAAACGTGTATTCATTTCAGATGCCCATTTCTGAATTGGGTCTTTAAGTTTGAGGGCCCTATTATATCTTAGTTCTTTATATATTCTAGACAACAGACCTTTGTCTGACTGCTTGTTAGATGGGATTTTTTTTTCAAAATTTGTGGGTTGACTTTTCACTCTTTTGACAAATTCTTTTGACGTGCAGGAACTCCTCAAGAAGAGTTGATCCCAGTTGTTGATTCTTTCAAATGTTTCCCGTGCAAATATATGTTTGTTCATGAACTCTTTGCCTACCCCTATGTCTTCAGGAGTTCCTCCTACTTTCTCTTCCAGGAGATTGAGTTTTTCTGTTTTAATGTTTAGATCTCTAATCCATTTTGACTTTAGCTTAGTGCATGGTGATAGAGCTGGATCAAATTTTAGTTTTCGGCATGTAGAAAGCCAGGTTTTCCAGCACCATTTATTAAAGAGGCTATCTTTCTTCCAGTGAGTATGTTTGGCCCCTTTGTCAAAGATCAGATGCCTGAGTGTGTTTGTAGATGCTTTTGCATCTTCTAATCTATTCCATTAATCCTCAGGTCTATTTTGTTGCCAATATCATGTTGATTTCATCACAGTGGCTTTGTAGTATAATTTCAAGTCAGGAATTGTGATGCCCCCTGCCTTGTCTTGATTGGCCAAGATTGCCTTTGCTATTCTAGGTCATTTGTGGTTCCAAATAAATTTTAGGAATGATTTCTCTAGGTCTGGGAGGTATGTTGGTGGCAGTTTGATAGGGATTGCATTAAATCTGTACAGCAATTTTGGGAGTATGGCCATCTTCACGATGTTAGTTCTTCCTATCCAGGAGCATGGAATATCTTTCCATTTTCTGAAATCCTCTATAATCTCTTTTCTTAGGGTGTTGTAATTTTCCGTGAAAAGATCTTTGACTTCCTTGGTTAAGTGAATCCCAAGGTATTTCATTTTCCGCGGTGCTATTGTGAAAGGTATTGTTTCTATTGTTTCCCTTTCAGTGTGCTTGTTATCTGTGTAGAGGAATGCTATTGACTTTTGAGTATTGATTTTGTATCCTGCTATGCTACTGAATTTCCGTATCAGTTCTAGTAGTTTCTTGGTGGAATTTTTGGGTCTTCCAAGTAAAGTATCATGTGATCTGCAAATAGTGATAATTTAACTTCTTCTTTACCTATTCTTATTCCCTTTATTTCTCCCTCTTTTTTAATGGCTGTTGCTAATGATTCCAAGACTATATGAATAGGAGGGGTGATAGAGGACATCCTTGTCTTGTACCTGATTTAAGAGTAAAATATTTCACTTTTTCCCCATGTAGGATTATATTAGCTTTTGGGTTGTTATAGATGGCTTTTATCAAGTTAAGATAGAGTCCATCTATTCCAATTTACTGTAGGACTTTGAACATGAATGAGTGTTGGACTTTGTTAAAAGCTTTCTCTGCAACAATTGAGATGATCATGTGGTTTTTAGATTTCAGTCTATTAATATAGTGCATTACATTTATAGATTTCCGAATACTGAATTATCCTTGCATCCCTGGGATGAATCCTATCTGGTCATGGTGTATGATCTTCTTGATGATTTGCTGTATTCTATTTGTTAGGATTTTACTGAGTATTTTTGCATCTATGTTCATGAGAGAGAATGGCCTGTAGTTCTCCTTTTTGGTTGTGTCTTTCCCTGGTTTTGGAATCAGGGAATACTTACAAACTTTTGACAGTGACAAAAATCTTCCATAGCCTCAAATTATTTTAGCATTGGTCAGATAAGCAGTGTTGCTTTCATTGGCTATATACAGATGTGAGAAATCTGGATAGAGTTTTTGTATTTCTTCCCTCAATTTGTTAATGAAACATTATGTGTGTATTTAACACCCAACCCAAACACACACATGCTCTTACTCTCATTTAGTATGGAAGTGTACATTTACAGTGGGTTTTTTCATGCTGAAAAGCCTTGTGCATACTAAGTGTGTGCTCTGTCACTGACCTATATACCTCAGCCCCAAAGTCTTACACTTTTCTCTAATATTGTAATTTATATTCTTTTTTGTTGTTGTTTTTTGCAGAATTGGGGATTGAACTCAGGCCCTAGAGCTTGCCAGGCAAGCACTTATTCTACTGAGCCATCTCCCTGTAATTTATATTCTTTAATACATTTTAACTTTGAAATAATGTTAGGCTTACAGAAGAGCTGCAGACAGTACAGAGTCCCTTGTATTCTTCTTGCCAAGTTTTCCTAGTTGTTAATGACTTATATAACAATGATACAATGATATATTTACCAAGAGTTGTGTAGATCTTCATGATGGATTGAAAGCCCCTTATTTTTCTTGACTACTTCTTTAAATTTTTTAATCATTTATTTATTTATTTGGTATAGGGTCTCACTATGCAACTCAGACTTGTAATGATCCTCCTGTCTCAGACCCCCCAGCATTGGGATTACAGGCATGCACCACCATGCCTGGTTTGTATGGTTGGCATGGCATACCTAGTGTTCTGAGACCGGCACAGCATATAGTACCAGGTATCATACCTAAGGCAGGCACTTAGACAAAAACACTGAGCTATCTCCCCAGCCCTTTGACTCCTTCTTGTACAGCAGATATTCAACAAGAACAGTATGTGCCCTATAGCAGTTCACTTAATTATATGGACTATCAAGTTATGATCTCTATGACCCCATTCCCTATTCCCGTCAAATTCCTAGATAATAATCTCAAGTGTCCAATGCCTCCAGGTGAGAACTCATAGTTATGAAGCAATTCTATCTCTACAGAAGTCCTCGAGCCACGTCATTCTTTCTCATCTCCTTTGTGTCCCTATCCCTATTAGTCAGCTCCCTAATACCCATTTCATGACCTCTTCTTGCTAATTAAAATTCATTTTTGTTCAGAAGAGCAATGTATCAGCTAAATACACTGTCAGGCTCCCTTGCAGTAAGAACTAATGATGTGAGACAGTTCTGACCAATGAAACGTAAGTCAGCTAGGGGGTTCCAGTTCCTCAAAAAAAAAAGTATATGACATTATCTAGGACTATCTTTCTTCCAACTTCTTCTTTATTCATTTAAGCTAGTTACTATGGCTACAACTGCAACAGCTATCCTATAGCCATGAGACAAAGGCCATGAGGATTATAGAAATACTGGCTACGTTTATACTGAATCACTAACAAACTACACCTCCCTAGGTGTTTTCCTGTGATAGGAGTAAAAAGCAAATCCTTGCTTGTTTAGGCCATTATAGTTCTCTGTAGCTGAACATGTTCATACCAGATAAACTCATTCAATCCAAATTTTAACATACAGAAGCAGATGAGAAGGGAGGGAAATGCTGCTGAGAATAAATAATAGGGAAGTGGCTTTTGGGAGATTCAATGGCCTAGCTGCTAGGTTAAAACAATAGTTCATGTGCATTTACACAGAAAATGCGTTTGTGCAGGGAAGGAAGGGGATAACTAACAGTCCCTGCATGTATAAACAGGTATCCAGAACTTGATAAAATTGGTAAAATTCTATCACAAATAAAGCCCTTCTGTGTGACAAAACAATCATCCTTACATGGCTTCCATGACTCTTGGTTAAACACTGATGTATGAGCCACAGATGATCACTGTGGATGCCAGGAATTGAATTATTAATACAAACTATCATTTAAGGTCAACTGGGAATGCATTTCCATTAAAATCCAGAAGAAAATTCATTTTTCAGGTCTCATTCTTAGAACATGCATGGATATTTAATTTTTCTTCCTGTGCTGGCCATATAGGCAAGAGAAACCCAGCTAAGTTCACTTGAGGAAAGAAGAAAGCTTAATCTCTGCAGCAATGAAAATCTTATGGATTTGATTTAGAGCTAGGAAGGAAACATCTTAAATGAAGCCTTTCAGCAGGTTAGGACGAACAATGAAATGAGCCGGGAGGGCAAGTCACTAGAGTTCAGGCAGCATAGGCAGGTTAATGTGCTCCAGCTAGCTCACCTGGAACCTGCCCCTGTTTGCAGAATGCCAGGAATCAGAGCTTCAATCTGTAAAGATGTGCTCTGGTTTTTCTGTGGCAGTTACTAGGTAGTTGCCTAATATGTTAGAAAAGACAGTGACTTTTACTGAAGGTGCAAACAGTACCATTTGCCTGCTACAAAATCACTGTTGACTGATTCATGTGCATGAAACCATCTAAAGAAAAGGTTTGAGCCTGCCCAGGTAAAAGGAAGATCAAAGACAGACAAAGAAGTGGGGAACAGACTGACTCACCTCAGTAGCTTTCTGGCTAAGACCCCGAAGCAGCAGCACAATCACGTGGATGGCAGCTCTGCGGACTTGAACTTCATTGTCTGTTTTAGCCACAGCAATCAGGCAAGCTGTCACCTAGCAGGGTGAGGGAAGAAGTCAACAAAAACAATACTGTACAATTACCTGTAGCCTTTCAACCATGTTGCCCTTTACTACACATTCACTAAGAGCTATTTGGGTTAGAGAAGGGCAGAATAGTTTCCTCATCTTCAATAAAGAAAGTGAGATGGAGGGGGAACTACCCACTTGGGGCCCCCTCCTGACCCTCTCTCAGACAGGACCTTTCTTTCCCTCAATAAATCTATTCTGCTAAAAAAAAAAAAAAAAAAAAGTGAGATGGATACAGTCTGGGTTTCTAGCAAAGGAGAAAAATCTGGTTTGGAATTCAAAAGGAAGGTCAGAGAATGGGAAGGAATATATGTATATGTAACATGCATCCCAAATGCCATAAGCTCAAAGGCTATTTCTTTAAAAGAGGGAAAACTGTTGGGTCCAAATGGACCAAAACAGTAGCTTCAAGGGACTGAGGACATGAAGATTTAGCTATAGAGACCTAGAATTCATGGCATGAATACAAACATATCCTGATAAAAGTTTCAGCCCAGGGATATAGAAATAGAGAAATATCCAAGCTGGCCTCCTTCCTCACTTCCACATGTCCCAGAATCTATATTCACCTAGTAAGTCGGCAGGAGCAAGTTTGAAGAACTCCTTTCCTGAGCAACTTTATCTGTGGGATGGGTCTTTTTTGCTCAGTGATTTTCAAAGTATTACAGCAAAAAACAAAGGCTAGAAATTCCTTGCAAAATATGGTGTTAAATATACAGCCAATAACTATGTATTATAAAGTATGTGTTTAAATACACTGTATGCTATCACTACCAAGCTCTTGCTAGGAACAAATACATTTTAAAATATCAATAAAGAGATATATTAACAACAACAAAAGCTTTTCTGAGTCACTCATGCAAGATTTAAACAGAAAAACACAAAGCCCACCCCCCCCTTCTTTTTTGAGACAGGGTCTTGCTTTGTAGTTTAGGCTAGCCTCCAATTCATAGAAACCTTCCTACCTCAGCCTCCTGAGTGCTGGGATTACAGGTGTGCTCCACCACATCCAGCAAGAAAAACCGTTGCAAATGTTACTGATGGCAGCAGTAACCTAAAAGTATATCTGAATTATTCAATGGATGTCTCAGATACTCTTGTTATTGGATTTTTTTCTCTATTTTTGCTTTTTGGTTTTGTTATTGAATTTTCTATGTGCATGTATTTTTTTTGGCCAGCAGTATAAGGATTTCTAACCATGATAGGAAAATAACCAGACTGTGTATTTGGAAACACGTGTAAATACATATTATGTTCAAAGCATGATGAATACAGGCACAAATGAGGAAATAAACTTGTGCAGAAATTTTAACTATGCAGGTTGTATTTTTCACAGCTTTCAAACAGTTGGGCATAGTTCAAAGTATCTAATTAATCAGTGATGGCAGAGAGATTAGAAGAAAGAGTTTGTTTTTAAATATAATTGCATCTGCGATGCACTGGCATTTAATCAAGCTGTCCATCTATCAGACAAACTTGCAGCTTGCAAAGGAAGAGAAATCTTAGGAAAGTTTAACTCATTGGGGCCTATTTTTCCTAAGACCCAGTAAGCTGCTTTTGCTGTTGACCTGAGACCCTGACTCTGAGGCCAGCATTGGCTTCCATGCCTTTGGCATTAACAGTAAAAGCAATTCAGTCCTAAGAGGAATTCCTTGGGTCACCTCCAGACAGGCAACAATATAATAGCTACCTTGACTTTTAGGCTTAGTTTTTACAAGGTAAGAGCTGAAGTCAGTGAAACAAGTTAGAGCTAGGTTGGAGTCTTTCTTGACCCAGAAAGTTTAGCTCATTCAGTCATGTTATGAGTGGAGGCGCCCAAGCTTTTGCCTGTTCCCTTGAGTTTAGTTTGGCACTCACACTTCTACTTTGGCAGAATAACACTTCCTGCTCTAGAATCCTGTTGGCATCTGCTTTTGCATCCTCTGTTTAGCCTCACTATGCCATCTTCCAAGCCCCCCAGCTCCTTGTTCCACTGAGCTTGCTCCATGGTATCACTCTGGTTCTGTCTATGTGTACAGAAATTCCAAAGGGAATGAGAGTTTGTCCTTTATTGTCTTCTAGCGTTCCTGGCACAGGACCAACGCTCATGAAGAATTCCTTCAGTTTGCAAAGACAAGTTTCCTTAAAGTTCTTTTTTTTTTTTTTTTTTAACCAGTGTACCGTGATGGTGAGTATTCCTAAGACTACAAGGTTTCAAGAGCTTTCATGAGACACCTTTCATGAGCTGTCTCAGAAGAAGCCACAAGATCCTCTAAAACAAGTTAGGCCATTCCTCTGCTCTGGCTTCTTAGTTCACTTGGAAGAAGAGCCAGAGTCCATTAAAAAATCCCTTTGCATTCACTACCACTTTTCCAAGGCTGACTCCTAAGGTTCATTCTCTCACTCGTCTCAAGTCATACTGGCCTGGGTGCTTCTTGCATGTCAAGCTGCCTGTGCCGTGGTACGCTATGTTTGCATCTCCCTCACCCTGGAATGTTCTCTTTGCAGGTTTCTGGATCACCCCTTCCTTTTTTGGGTCCCTGCTCAAATGTGACTCTCAGTGAAGCCTTTCCCATCTGAGTCACGTACAGTAGCAAGCTCCCTTTGTGCTCTTCCCTTACTAGATGTATTTCCTTAGCTTTTACCTCCCTGAAATAGCATAGATTTTTTTTTTTTTTTACTTGTTTATAGCCTACCTCTCCTCTCCAGAATATCAGGTTCATGAAGACTGGACCTTTATTATGATCACAGCTGGGTCCCCAACACCTAGCATATGGCTTGGTGTTAGGCCAACTGGCACAGAGCATGGGCTCAATAAATATTTTTTGAATGAATAAATGTATGAAGAACTACTAAAAAGTAATGCCAAAAAGCCTGCTCTCTCCATGTGAATGGACTTGAGTTGTCAGACTGTAGGAGGACTCAGTGGCTGAAACACTAAAACTGGCAGGTCTCCAAGCATGTTCAGACTTGTAGTCCACCAAGGTAGCTGGTTTGGCACTGATGACAAGGCAAGCGTGGGCTGCTACACAGAAAGAACATCTAAAAAGAGGAGACAGAAATTATATGGGATGGAAACACCTGGTTTTCCAAATCAGAGGGAATGCCAAAAACAAGCTCTCTTAAGGGAGAGCTGCATGACCCTTACTGCCTGTGGCTTTTCTCATGGTGATATTCTACAGTTTCAAGGCAAAAAGACAATCCTAAAAATTAACCAAAAATACTTATTGAGAGACATGATAGAGAAGTGCACATTCTGGAGCTCTAACTGTCCACATCCTGGAGGCCTGCTTAAATTCAAGACCTTGACAACTTATTTAGTTTCTGTGTGCCTCAATTTCCTTGGTGAGAACTGCATCAATTGATGTAAGGATCTCAGAAAAATATTCAGAATTATGACTAGTTTTTAAACATGTGGGAACTAGTCTTTCAACCTGCCTTACCCCTTTTCCTTTTGATATTAATCAGCCAACACTTAGCACCAGCTATATGCCAAGCACCATCTTAGGTGTGAGAAAGTCTGAAAAGATGAATAAACTCTGTTTCTGCCTTTGCTATGCTCAGTCTATTAATGATTATAAGCACACTGGGAATGGATGTAGCAGAAAGTGTCCAGGTCTCTAGGGGTGGGACAGGGTCAATCACTGTTCTTACCTTAGAATCTTTATTTTTTTAGAGTTTGGCAGAACTGGGCATTGAACTCAGGCCCTTGGGCTTGCCAGGCAAGCACTTATTCTACTGAGCTATCTCCTTGGCCCCCACAGTTATTTATTTATTTTTTTATTTTTACCTGAGAATCTTTATAATAAGTCATCACTTAATGCATAAGGTAGGGTAAGATGATTTCCTGTTACTTGGAATTAAGAGTCTTACTTCAGTTTGAGTATCTCTTTTTTTTTTTTGGCTAGGTCAGCTCACCCTGAGGGTGGGCCTGGGGTCATATGTGGTGCTAAGGATCAAACTGCAGTCCCTTGCACATGCCTAAGCTTGCTTATGCAGGCGCTTTAGACTGCTAAGCTATCTCACTGGTCCCCCAGTTTGAGTATCTCTTATCTGAAATGCTTGGGACAAACTGTTTTGGATTTCAGATTTTTTTTAAATTTTAGAATAAGTGTATATAGCTAGAGATATAACTCAGTGGCACAGCACCTGCCTGGCAAGCACAAAGTCATGAATTCAATTCCTGGGAAAAAAAAAAAAAAAAAAAAGAGTAAGTGTATATACACAATAAGTTATTTGGGGAATGGAGGTACAAGTCTAAATATGAAATTCATTTATGTTTTTATATACATAGCCAGAAAATAATTGCTGGGATTATAGGCATGCACCACCACACCCAATTTCGGTGGCCGGCACAGCACGCATGGGATTCTGGGGCCAGTGTGGCATGTGGTACAGGGATTGAACCTAGGTCCTTGTACTTGCCTATCAGGTGCTTAGACCCCCAAGCTATCTCCCCAGCCCCAGAGTTTGGAATAGTTTGGATAAAGGTTGTAACAAAACTTTCAAATTGTACATATGAGACAAATGAAGCCAAGGGACATTCCATGCATGTCTCCTCACTCTTAGTGCTAAGCAAGAAAAAGTAGTCAACATACAGCACCTCATGAACCACAGGGCCCAGGAGGAAGTCTAGGTGCTGGCACAGCTCTCCCAGGTTGGCTAAGCTGCTGGCCCTGTGGGCACCGTCTGGATCTCTCACTCCCCTCAGGAAGGTATGGATCAAAGGATCTCGGTACTTTGAGACCATGTCACCTACAGAGAAAGGAAAAAATTAAAACCTTTTAAACTGAATTTCACCATACTATCACTATGGTACATTGTATAATGTCTTACACTTCTCAAAGGACTGTATGACCATTAAAAATTATTCTGTGGAAGAATATTTCATGTTAAAGAAAATATTTATGATCTATGGTTTATAAAAGAACGCATAGAATCTCAGTTTTATTTAAAAAAATATACACATGGAGATAAAAGACCGAAGATATTCCCCATAATATTAGTAGCATTTACAAGGAAGTTTACAGAGAACTTTGAAAAATTACATATAAAAATATATATGCACACACATATATGAAAATGTATATATCATAAATACATAGTGTAATAAATGTTCAGAAACCTAAGCCGGGTGTGGTGGTGCATGCCTGTAATCCCAGCACTCGGGAGGCTGAGGCAGGAGGATTGTTGTGAGTTCGAGACCAGCCTGAGCTACAAAGTGAGCTTAAGGCCAGCCTGAACTTCATAGTGAGACCCTGTCTCAAAAAAGACAAAAAAAAAAAAAAAAAAAAGTTCAGAAACCTGACACAACTGTCATTAGCGTATGGCCACATAAAATGCAAATATGGTCCTCAGGATAGACCCCAGTCACAGCCCACTACTTTTCTTACGTTATGACTACTTAGTTAAGTTACTAAATGAAAAACAATCAAGATGAGACTTCCAGAAAGATGGCAGAGTAGCAAACAGCAGCAAATCAGCCTCTCTGAGGTGTAGAATCCAGACCCTGGCATACAACAATTTGGGGAAGAAAAGGATGAGACCCAGGAAGGATCTGAAAGGAGAATTGAAGACCATGGGGAAAGTGAACAGACACATCTCAATGTAGAAAAAGGAAGGGGATAACTGCCCTTTCTCTCAATTCCTGGCTCATGGTGAAAGAGAGGAAGCTGGACTCCATAGAGACACAGTGAGGGTGAGTGACTCTAAAGGTCTTTACGGAGAAACACCAGCAGAATGGAGCACTGGATGTTGTGAGCTACAACAGCTGGTGATGACTCCATTCCAAGGCCCCAGAAAAAGTACTTGGCCAAATGCCATTTTAGGGAAGGGCCAACTGAACCCAGGACTCAGAGCACCCATAGGTTGGTTTTGTCTCAGGGCTCCCAGTGACTGGGTAAGGCACAACTGCAGAAGACATCCAGGGTCAGGGAGCTGAGGTCAGGCTAGCAAGAGATAACTAGAGTGTTGTAGGCAACTCAAACCTCAACACCACAACTGGATGTCAGGATCAGCCTCAACTTCTGTGGAGTTAAAAGCACCAGAACTGGCACCCTGCCCTATTCCTATTGCAGTCTTGTTAGGATTATCCAGCACCCCATCCTAATGTTACTACAGGATTGCTAGGATCACATCCACTTAGAATCTGGGCTCTGTCTGCCTCCCTTACCTTATCAGTGACATTAGAGACATGCCGCAAATTGGACACTACTGAAAAACTGTGGACCCCAGAAGATAACCATATGCCTAAAATCACAGATAAATCTCTTTTTTCTTAATTGTTTTAGTTTTCTTTTTAAGAGCAAAACCCCACAAAATTTTAAAAGAATATAGTAGAGGAGGGTCACAATGGTTAATACATTGCATATTGTTATTTATAAATTACTCAGAGTATAAGATATTGGAATTTAATTGTCTAAACAATATTAGCATCCAAACCATTCTTTTCAATGACCTGAGAGAAATTAGTAATATAATTATCTTAACTATCATATATTATACATGTATACTTTTTTGTGTGTGCTTTTCCCTTCCTTTTCTAATTTAGCCAAGGTGACATAGTTGTAATCAGCTATTCTTCCTTGTATGCCAATGTCAAGACTGTCTAGAGTTCAGAAACAATATCATAATCCAATGTCAAAGAACTGGGTACTACGGGCTGGTGATATAGCTCAGTAGCACAGGGCCTACCTCGCAAGCACAAGGTCATGAATTAGATTCCCAGTAAAACAAAACAAAACAAACAAAAGACCCTACCCCCAAACAAACAAACAAAAACTGGGTGCTAGGCCAGAAGGGTGTCATCTTCTCATCCCTAATAAACTAAAGAGGCAAGACCTTGGGACAGACAAGCCAAAAGCCAGCTATACCTAGCAGACATCTATAAAAAGTAGTCATTTCCTAAGGAGATCTCAATATTAGTAACAAAGCTACTCATCATAGGCAGCTTATAAGCATCAATGTAGAAAACAAATTTTTAAAAACAGAAAATGTGAAGACACAGAAGCAAGATGAAATCCCACACCTCTTGCTCAGCCAAGGCAAATCAAGGGAGCACTGAGGTGGAAGAAATCAAAAGTCACCTAGCTGAACTTTCTGAAATGGTAGCAACAAAAGTAAAGCAGATGAATGTCTGTAGGAAAAAAAAATTGAGAAATAATTTCACAGATAACTAAAGAGATAACAATCATAATGAAGGACATGGTTAGTGAATCTGGAGTAGATACAGATTTTTAAAAAATATAGGAACTTAGGAAAAGTGATAGAGCATTCAGCACAGCACAGGAAAGAAATAGATTCCACGAAACAGATTCAAACAGATATCCAGGAGATTAAAAATGCTACTGAAAGTATATGCAGCAGAATCAACCAATGTGAGAATAGAATATCAGATCTAGAGACATATTTGTGGTTAGTGATTATCAAATGAAAGATTTATTTAAAATACCAAAGGACCACATAAAATCAGTCCTACAGCAGCTGGATGATACAAAGAAGAATAATGTAAGATTGATTAGAATCAATGAAAAAAAATCAAAAGATAGCACAAAGGACATAAGAAACCTGTTCCCAAAAGTAATGGCAGATAACTTCTCAAACACCTTACAAGGAGAGAGGCTGGGGAGATAGTTCAGTAGAATAAACGCTTGCCTGGCAAGCACAAGGGCCTGAGTTCAATCCCCGGTTCTGAAAAAAAAAAAGTACATGAACCAAATAAAAGCACACCTAACTATATCAAACAAACCTTAATGGGTAAGAATAATCAAATAAACACTAATGCAATTGTAATGGAGAATCTCAATACTCCACTGTCACAATAGATCAAATTAACCAAAAAACAAAACAAAACAAAATACACAAAACAAAAAAATATTAGAGTTGAACCAAACCTTTGAACAAATGGATTTAATACATATCTACAGATTATTTCATCCCACAACAATGGAATATACACTGTTCCCAACTGTACTTGGTACTTTCTTCAACACAGACCACATACTAGCTCACAGAACACGCTTAAGTAAATACAAAGGGATTGAAACTAACTCACGTATATTATCAAATCATAGTGGAATAAAGTTAGAAATCAATGGCAAAAGAAATTGCAAAAACTGCATTAACATATGGAAATTAAATACATTTCTGAACAACCAATGGATCACATATGAAATTAAAGAAGAAATTAGACAGTTTCTAAAATTAAACAATAATGCCAATATGACATAGTAAAACTTTTGGGCTGCAATGAAAGCAGGCGTATAAAGGAAATTTATAAATCCAACATTAGAAAAACACAATGAGGGCTGGTAGGATAGCTCAGTGGGCTATGCACCTGCTTAGGAAAGCACAGGGACTGGGATTCAATACCCGGCATCACAGGCTGCACCAGCCCTGTCCCTGAGGCACTGAACTAGTCACTGAGGTTGGGCGTGGTGGTGCATGCCTACACCAGTACTGGAGGGGGAACAACCCATTCAGGTCCCCCTCCTGTCCCTTCTCGGACAGGAGCTTTTTTTACCTCAATAAATATATTCTGCTCGTAAAAATAAAAATAAAAAAAATACCAATACCGGGGAGGCTGAAAACAGAAGAATCACTATAACTCCAAGCTGCATAGTGAGACCTTGTACCAAATACATTAAAAAAAAAAAGAAAGAAAAGAATGAGCTAAGCTAAATAACAACATTGAAGCACAAACTTCTAGAAAAAGATAAGCAAATTCAACCCAAAGCATGTGTGAAGGAGGAAATGATAAAGATCAAAGCAAAAATTAATACAAAACAATACAATGAATTGAAAAGTTGGTTATTTGAAAGGTTAAATAAAACTAACAATCCTTATCAAAAAATGGAAAGAGCCAAGTGTGGGGGCATATGCTCCTGGGAAGCTGAGGCTGGAGTACTGTCATGAATAGAGGCCACCTGAGCTACTTAGTGAGCATGGTGAGTTCAAGGCCAGGCTGAATTACATAGTGAGACCCTGTCTCAAAAAATACCTTGCATCCTAAATTGCCAGTAAAACAGACCTTCAATTATTGTAATGCTTTTTCCCATAGCAGGAACTTGCAGTTGGGGCAGCAGCTTAACTTGAGCATTCAAAACATGGAGCCCTTCTGGAAGGGCTTCCCTCCCCTCCCCTTCTGGGAGAGTTCGTGGCCCATCAGGCTGCAGGCAGAGGCTAGGAGCAGTGAGCAGATCCCCACAAGTTCTGCTCAAGGTGCCATGCAGTGTGAACAGCAACCTGAGTCATGTCACTTGTGTCATTTCCTCAAAGCAGCTGGGAGCTGTGGCGTTTCTTCTGCTGGGATTGTTCTGGGCTGAGGCCTCCTGAGGCCATAGTGAAAGCAAGTGTGGAACCCCCATGCCATGCTCCCTTTGTCTTTGGCCTGAGTGGCATGGAATGTGCTTTCCAGTTGCAGGTATTTGGGGCATTAGGGATAGGCTCTCACGTGTGCTGGCTGTCTCATTGCGTGCCCAGGGCACAGGACTCATCTCATAGCTGCACACAGACCCAAGTGGTGGTGTCAGTCCCACTGCCACCACAGCAAGCTATTCTTGGGGCCATTTGCTGTTGCAGAGGGAAAAGCAGCAAGGCCATGCCAGGGTCCCTTATCCTGCATGTGCGTCCCAGCAGTGACTGACCTGTGTGTGTTACATGGTGTATGTTCTCTGTTTGTTTCCTTTAGAATAAATGTACACTGTATCGAGATCCTTGTAACCTCTGTGTAATCAATGCAATGCCTATACTGTTGCTTTTAAAAAACCAAATACCATGCTGACAGGGCTGATGTTTGTTTATAGGTATTTTAAAACCAGGATGCTTTTAATACATTAAGTGAATAATGATGTAGCTGAACCTGTCTGGGGAAAAAAAAAAATCCATTAGGAATAAAAATGGATGAAAAAACAATGGATCCTGCAGAAACCCAGAAGACCATCAGATCCTACTTTGAGAACCTCTACACTACTAACATGGAAAATGCAGAAGACATATGGGCAGCTTTCTAGATATATACCAAAATTGAATCAAGAAGATATAGCTGGGCATGTTGGCAAATGCCTGTAATCACAGCACTCGGGAAGTTAAGGCAGGAGGATTATCATGAGTTTGAGATCAGCCTGGCTTACATAAATGAGTTCAAGGCCAGCCTGAACTATGAGAGCTTGTCTCAAAACATAATAAAACCAAAACAAGAAGATATAAAAATTATAAATAACCCAGTGAAATTAAAGATGTAACTTAAAAACTACCAACAAAGAAAAACCCAGGTTCTGATGCATTCATTGCTGAATTCTACAAGAAATTTAGAGAAGGTCTAATGTCACTACTCCTCAAACTCTTTAATGAAATTGAAAGGGAAGCAATACTGCCAAACTCATTCTTAGAAGCAACCATTACCCTCATACCAAAACCAGAGGAGAATCCAACCAACAAGGAGAACTATAGGCCAATCTCTTTGATGAATATTGATACAAAATCTTCAGTAAGATACTGGCAAACAGAATGTAGCATATCATCAAGTAGATGATAATGATGATGATAGTGATGATAATGATTTGTGATATAGGGTCTTGCTATGCAGTTTAAACTCATAGTGATCCTCCTGTCTCAGCCTTCCCTGCACTGGGATTATAGGCGTGCACCCAGTCCCAGTTTTGGGGCAGCATGGTTCACCCAGAGCCAGCATAGGCACAGCATGTGGTACTAGGGATCAAAGCTGGGACCTTGCACTTGGCAGGCAGGTGCTTAGGCTGCCAAGCTATTTCTGCAACCCTATCAAGTAGATTATACACTGTGACTAAGTAGGATCTGGTCCTGGGATGCAGGGATGGTTCAACATGTACAAATCAATAGTTGTAATGAACCCCATTAACAGAAAGAGCTAAGGACAAAAACTATGATTGGGCTGGCCAGATAATTCAGTGGACTAAAGCACCTGCTGAGGCAGAGTGCAGTGGCTGGGGTTCCAATCCCTGGCCTGCATGCCATTCCCACCCTCAGGTTGCTCTGAGCTGGCAATAATTGAGCCTGGGCTTGGTGGTGCGCATCTGCAATCCCAGTGCTTGGGAGGCTGAAAACAGGAGAATCACTACAAGTCTATGTAATGAGACCCTGTAGACCCTGTACCAAATACATTGAAAAAAAAAAAAAAAAACCTATGTGATCATCTCCATAGATGCAGAAAAAGCATCTGATAAAGTTCAACACCCATTCATGATGAAAACCCTAAAGAAACTGGAATAAAAAGGTCTTTATCTAAATCTGACAAAAGCCATCTATGACAAACCAACATCCAACATCATACTAGATGGTCAAACACTGAAAGATTTCACTCTAATATTAGGAACAAGACAAGGATTCCCACTATCATCATTCTCATTCAATACAGTTCTAGAAACATTAGGCAGAGTAATCAGACAAGGGAAAGAAAGAAAAGGAATGAGGATAGGAAAAGAACTTAAATGATCATTATTTATGGATGACAGAAAGACCCCAAAAACTGCACTAAAAGACTTGTAGACTTAATAATCAAATTCACTAGCATAGCAGGACACAAAGTCAACACTCAAAATCAATAGCATTCCTGGACAGAAATAACAAACTCACTGAGAAAGAAATTAGAGAAATAACATCTTTCATAACAGCATTAAGAAAAATGAAATGCATAGGAATCAACTTAACAAAGGAAGTAAACTTTTTACATTGAAAGCTATAGTACTCTGAAAAGGGAGAGCAAAAAGAATTACCAGAAAATGCAAAGATATCCCTTACTCAGAGTATAACAATCCCTGCTCTAAAAAGTTATGCTACAAAGCTAAAAAACATACAGTACTGGTAAACAAAAGACCCAAATACCAATAGAACAGAATAGAAGATACAGAAACAATTATAAACATTCTCAGCTACCTTATCTTTGACTACTGGAAAACAGATAGTCTCTTTGATAAATGGTGCTGGAAAAACTGGCTTACCACATGCTGACAATTAAACCTAGACCCATATCTCTCACTGCACACTAAATTAAAATTAAAATGGATGAAATATTTGAGTATAAAAACAGTAACAATCTGCTGGAAGGAAGACTAAAGACCTACAAGTCTTTTTTTTTTTTTTTTTAATTGGGTTATCCATAGAAGTTGTTGACTTGAGCCTTTCACAGGGCACTTATATACCTCATTTTTATATTTTTCTGCTGGATGGTTAAGACCAAGATAAAGCAAGACCTATATAACAAAAAATGTAAAAAAAAAAAAAAAAAAGAAAAGAAAGAAATGTAACTTTTGTATCTGATAAGGTTAGTCATGTACCCTCAGGATTTATCCTGTAACCCTGTACTGCACATTGTAGATCCTTTGCCACTGTCAGCCTTGTGAATGAGTCATGGCCATTGCTTGACTGATTTGCTCTCTGTGAAAGCCTGAGACAATGTTTTCTCCCCATGTGACTCTCCTTAGGCATACTCTACATTATCGATCACTTTCCTCTGTGGAGACCTACAAGTCTTGAAGACCTACAAGTAGGCAAAGACTTTGTGAACTAAACCCTGATTGTACAAGAAATGTTACAAAGATCAATAACTGGGATCTCATCATACTAAAAAGCTTTTCCACAGCAAAAGAAACCACCAGCAGAGCGACAACCCACAGAATGGGAAAGAATTTTATCTGTCCCTCAAACAAAATATTGCTAGCTAGAATATATAAAACATTAAAAAAATCAGACTCCCCAAATTTAAAGACCCAATTCCAAAATGCCACCTGCAATGAATAGATACCTCTCTGATGAAGAAGTACAAACAGCAAATACATGAAAAAATGTTCAACATTACTGGTTATTGAGAAATGCAATTTAGATTTACTTTTCTTTGTGGAACTAGGGATTGAACTCAGAACCTTGTGCTTGCCAGGCAAGCACTTATTCCACTGAGCTATCTCCCTAGCCCTGAGAAATGCATTTTAAAACACTGAGATTTTATGTCACTCCAGAAGTTATTCATTATCAAGAGATTAACTAATAACAAAGGTTGGTAAGGCTATGGGGAAAAAAACCCTTCATCACTGTTGGTAGGACTGTAAATTGGTACAATTCCTCAAAAAAAAAAAAATAAAATAAAATGACAGGGTTCCATTTAACTCAGTTATTTTCCTTCTTGGTATCTTCCTGAAAATCCACAATACCACAGCAATATATGTATCATGTTTATAGCAGCACAGTTTGTGATAGGTAAATCTTAAAAACGGCACAGATGCCTATCAACTAATAAATGGATAAAGAAGGTGTCTTTTTTTTTTTTTTTCTTTTTATAAAAATTGATTACTGAGCCAGGGAAATGGCTCAGTGGAATAAGCGCTTCCCTGGCAAGCGCAAGGGCCTGAGTTCAATCCCAGTTCCGCCAAAAAAAAAAAAAGGATTACTTCTCTGCCATAAAGGATACTTTTAAACTTCTTACCTGACCTACTAGCAGCATACTGTGAAGAGTGTAACCTTTTTAATATACTTTCCCCCTTAATTTCTAGGTACTACACTAGGCTTTTCTCCTCCTTTACCCATCATCCCTTTCTGCTGATTCCTCCTCTTCCAGCCGCTTAATGTTAAAAGGTCCAACTCTGCCCTTGGTTCTCTTCTCTGCTTATGCTCACTCCATTTATCACCATATCTCATAGTCTCAAGGCTTTAGATTTATATAATAAGCATGATGGTTGTAGTGGATTTCTAACTGGTAGTCAACCTTGCACTTGTGGAACTGTGGTTTTGTTCTATTTTGCCCTCAGGTCAGGAACACAATATAATATAATATAAGAAAAAGATGAAGAGCTACTATCTCCCAAGTGCTCCTCGCTCCTAATACAAGTACTATGTAGTCCTGAGACTCATCCTCTGTTCTTCTACCATCAACATACACTGTTGAAATGGAATCAACAGTGACTTAGCTAAAGCCTATTTTCAGAATAGAAAAGAGAAGGCTTTAATCTTAAAGAAATGCATATACTTTGACCCAGTCTTCACATTTTTTAGTATCTATCATAGACATAATAATTATGTAATATATATATATATACACACACACACACACACACACACACACACACACACACACACACAAAGATATCTGCATAAAGATTTCACTGCAGGCCAGGCACGGTAGTACATGCAGGTAATCTCAGAACTCTGCGAGGCTGAGGCAGGAGGACTGCAAGTTTGAAACCATCCTGGGCAATTTAGCAATTTAGTGAGACCCTGTCTCAAAATTCAAAAAAGGGCTAAAGATATAGCTCTGACACAAGGTTCAGAGACCATTATGGAGGGAGAGAGGGAAGATTTCACTGCTAAATTATAATAGTGAAAAATTAGGAATAAACTAAATATTAATGAGTATGGAATTGGTTAAATAACTGTAGTGTATCATATTATTGAATACTATATAATAGTTATTAAAAAGAATGACAGAATTATATGCCTTGTCACTGAAAATTCTCAGTACATTAAAGAAACATAAAACTGCTATATTCTACTAATATATGTAAAAATACAAATAAAATCCTCTCAATATTGATAAACTGAACTTACAGGTTTAAATATGTACATTAACTATATTAAGGAACAGAAAAAGAAAGGATATACACTAAAATAGAGGTACTAAAGAATTTGTATGGAGAACAAATAGAGCTGGGGTAAACTTGGGCTGTCTGACACTCGGCTCTTAGGGTAAACTGCATTTAAGATATTTCCAGGGCTGGAGATGTGTTGCTCAGAGGTAGAGAACTTGCTTAGTGGGAATAAGGCTTTGGGTTCAGTACCAAGCATGGAAAAATAAAATAAAATAAAAATACACATACACATATCTCCAATTAAAGGAAAACAAACAATAGACTTATTTGTTCATGTATTTATTTCGTACAGGGGCTTGCTATGCAGTTCAGACTTGAAGTGATCCTCCTGTCTCAGACTCCCCAGTGCTAGAATTGCTGGCATGTGCCACCTCACAGGTTTCTGGGTGGTGCAGTGCACCCAGGGTTCCATGACTAGGGCACCATGTGGTACCAGGGATCAAACCCAGGTCCTTGCACTTGCCAGGCAAGGAGCTGTCTCCCCAGTCCTCTCTTACTTTTCTTGTGCTACTTTCCCTCTGGAATTAGGAATGGGCTTGTTCATTCTGCATTGTGGAAAAAAAAAAAAAAAAAAAGAGTCAGGAGATCTGTGTTCTAGACTTGACCCTGCTGCCAACTAGCTGTGTGACACTGGCAGTCACTTCACCTGTCTGGTCTAATGGAGACAAGTCACTTAGACAAGATGATCTCTCTGGCCCTTCCAGTTCTAAGCCAGGGATGAGTCACTTATGGTTTATTCATGGGGAAATGAGGTAAGGGAAATCCAGAAGGAAGAAAAGGCACACATTCATGAAACTTGGGGAAAACCACTGTGTGGTTAAAGGAAGGTTCCTTGTTGGCAAGGAAGTTACAGAAAAGTCAAAGGTTTAGAAACCTGTACTGAAGGGAAACTACAAGTTGGGCAAGAATACAGAAAAAACTAAGCTTATTTTTTTTTTTTTTTCAGTATCAGAAATTGAACTCAGGACCTCACATTTGCCAGGCAGGAGCCTAAGTCATTGAACTATCTCCCAAGCCCGAGAAACTCAGTTTAATAATGTAGAGATTTAGTGCTCGCTTCAGCAGCACATATACTAAAGTTGGAACAATACAGAGAAGATTAACATGGCCCCTGCACAAGGATGACATGCAAATTTGTGAAGCATTCCATATTTTTTCTTAATAGTGTTTGTACACAGAATATCATGTCTGCATCTTGTAAAAGTAACCACTAAGAAAACATTATGCAATGTATTAATTATTGAATCTGTCATACTAGTTTGATTTGAACCTGTCTCACTGCTATTTGTTCTTCAACAAAATTATGAAAAAAATAATGTAGAGATTTAAAAATAGATGGCACAGAACAGGCATAGTAAATTAACTATGTTTTTGGCCATGCTAAGGGTCACTGTCATGGCTTCAGGTATGTTTCAGATTGATTAATTGATTGTGCCAGGGTCCAAACTCAGGATCTTGTGCTTGCCAGGCCGGTGCTGATGCCACTGAGCTATATATCCATGGCTTATTTTTTTTACAATCATTTAAAAATTTTCCTCATCCAGCCAATATTTTAATAATCCACAACATAAATTAATATACAGAAGGTGCTTTTATAACACATTACCAACTAAAATAAGCCATCATATACTTTTCAAGAACCTGTTATTTGACTCCTAACCTCTGTTCTTTAGAACTACCTTGTCTGTAGCCAATAAGTCATCCTTCTTAATGGTTCCACATTTATTCTCACAAGTATTTATCCTGGCCTCTTCCCATAACTGATGAATAAGCAGTAAGTAGTTCAAATGAACTAGGATGTCATGTGTGTGTCTCCAGACAGGGTGGGGCTTCTGTCACTTGAAAAGGTGTTAGCTTTGTGCTTTATGTGCTTCCTCGGAGAGACTGTGAACAACTGTGCTATCCCCTACCCTCAGGCACCTGCCTCTTGGACTTTCAAGAAGCTTGGAGCAGTGTAAGAGCTCAGGGAAGCTAGGTTAAGAAGGATACACCAGGCCCTGTATCATTTCTTCAGTCTCACAGACTACATCTCCCGAATTTGAACCCGCCACTAATGTTGCGTGTCAGTGCCTGGAAGTGACCCACTGTTTCCTTTAAAATGAGTGTCCATCTAACTACAAGGTCCACTAATCCATTCAAGACTGGCCTAAAACCAAAAGGTGACAGAGAACATCTCAAGACGATTCACTGTCCTTGGACAGTTGGCTCTATAACCACATGATACATGTATGTATGTATGTATTTAATACAGGGTCTACAGTCTACAGGGTCTCACTATGTAGATCAGACTCATAGTAATCCTCCTGTTTTCAGCCTCCCAAGTGCTGGGGTTATAGGCACACACCACCATTCCTGGGTGCTGGGCCAGCACTGCACATGGTACTGGGGATAGAACCTGGGTCCTTGAGTTTTCCAGACAGGCACTTAGACCCCTGAGCTAACTCCCCAGTCCTTAAATGCTACTTTTATTTCCCAGTATTGGACTGGAAGAGATGGACACTCCCCACATCCACTCTGTGTGTCTTGTAGGTTCCTGCCATCATGTTATCTGCAGGCTGGATCTCACTCATGTATGCTAGATCTGTAGCACCACTGATCAAAATTGTTCTCCTTGGGGATTCACAGTTTTACCCCTCGTTTGGGGGCTCTGCTAGCCTCTATAACCCTTCCTCTTCCTTGCTCCCACCATCCTGTGTAGCTGGGATATTGATAGTACTTTATGTTATACCCAAGTCCCCAGGGAGGAGCCAATCTGACCTGGTCTCTATGAAAAATAAAATGAACACAGATAGTCATAAGAACACAGCTTCTAGGGCATTTGACACAGGCATTGAATTCAAGCTGCTTTATTAGGGGTTCTCATCTGGTCTTTAGGCATCCCTGCATATTTTATTGTGTATCTGTTATGGTTTGTTTGTAGATGATCCCCAAAGCCTCCTGCAGTCACTGCAGGTTTCTACAGTTTGTGATTTATTCCTGGTCCAATGCTAGGATTGTGGGTGTGAGTGTTACACCTGCCCTGGGGTATGTCGCCTGTATACAATGTCAGGGAGGGAAAGGGGCTTGCTTTCTCATTCCTTTTTTGCTCTTACTGCATTTACAGACTTCCTCTGCCATGAACCATTGCCTTCTGCCATAGAGTCAGCTGAATATGGATTGAGACCTCCAGAAACTGTGATCTAAATAAATCTTTTCTTCCTTAATTCTGGGTGTCAGGTATTTTGTCCCGGCAATGAGAGCAAAGTACCAAAACAGTCTCATTGGCATTCCACTCTTCCTAGAAAAGTACACTCTCGTTTTGTTGGACAGCCTGTTTCTATTACCCCTTCTTTCATGATTCTGGCTGAACTCTTCATTGGTCTAAGTGAATTACAGTAGGCATGTCCTTTTGCTTTAGATGGTTTAGGCATAGGTATATGACCCAGTTCTGGACAATGAAGTGTGAGAAAAAGTTTCTAGAAGACTGAGAAAAGTCATACAAGGATGAAAGAGTTAGGGCTGAGGAAATGGCTCAGTAGAATAAGCGCTTGCCTGGTAAGTGCAAGACCTAAGTTCAATCCCTGGTTCTGCCAAAAAAAAAAAAAAAGAGTTAAGCATTGCCTTAGAATTGTGACAGCCAGCTTGAAGCCACCAGGGACTAGAGTTGAGGATCACAGAGAAGAAAGAGGGGGAAAAAATGGGTCTTGAGTAATGTGAATGAGGTGAAGAATTCGCTGTCTTGAACTTATTGTTGTGTGTGATCATTCATCTCTTCTTAAACCAATAGTAAATTTAGGAATTTCTGTTACCTACAGCTAAAAGCATTCTGATATAATATGAAAATTGGAATGCTCTTAAAGTTGCAGAGAACATCTATGTCAGTTTTATAATTTAGATTTGACAAAATGAAAGATTCTGACAGTACATATTTTCCCAATTACTCAATATTACAACCACTGTATAACAAAAAAATTAAACCAAATCATTTTATTTTTTCCTAATTATAATTTTAATTGGGACAACAATTTGAAATAGTGAGTGACTCTTGGCATATATACACACAATCAGCATACATACATATGATTTTCCCAAACAGCTAAATCTTTATATATCCAACTTACATAAAAAGAAAAAAAGATTGGAGTAAATACAATGGTACCTCAGTGTACAATTCCAATTGGGTAAGAAGTGAATGAAATTTCACCATAAGGTCAACACTGAACCTAACTACTGAATTTGACTGGTTCTCATCCACTTCGGTTTGTGACTAGAATCACACAGAAAAAAGTTGGTGAACCGAGGCACTCCTGTGTTTATAGTAGTAGTTTGTATAAAGAGGTTGTATGCTGAGTATGTTTTTCAACTACCTGTTACCCATGTATATATGAATTAAAACCAGGGATCTTGGGATGCCCATTACTACTTCTTAATTAATTAACAAAAGCAGCAAAGCTACTATTATCCCATGCAGGAGTTTCTTCCTACTTTTTTCTTCCCTTCCTCCCTTGTCTTTCCATTTCTGTGTCTCTGTATTTTTCTTTATCCAGATGAAATAGTCCTAATACTTCAGTACTTCAGTTGAACTTTATGGCTGAAATAGAGACATAGGGAAGGAGACCAACAGATAGAGGAAGAGAGAAAGGAAGGGGAAGGGAAAAGGATACAAAGGAATGAAGGTGTGTTACGTAATCATTATGTATTGCAACCTTGTATTGATAAAAATAAAATTTTAAATAAAAAGTCTATTTGAGAATGTTAATCAACAATTTATATGGCTAAAATGAGAAATTTATTGTTAGTCTGAATCATCAGATTCCAGGATATTTTTCAAACATTTTGTCTGAAAGATGGCACACACTTGCTCTGTAATAGAGACAAACATTCATTATTATCCTGTGGTCACCATATCTGTATATATGGATTTTATTTTTAAAAATGCTGTTGAGCTGAGAGTGGTAGCATACACCACAGGCTAGGGGACCAAAGCAGAAGGATTGCTAGTTTGATCAAAACCGTGTCTCAAAATAAAAACTTAGAAAGGTCTTGCTTGGGATGTAGCTCAGTGGGACAGCCCTGGGGTTAATCCACAGTATTGGAAATAAAAAGTATTAATTTCCCAATTCTCTAACCCTAATTTTCACAGAGTAATCCCCAAAGAGCACATTTAGACAATTATACTCAGGAAACTAAAGTTGCACAGACCATCCTCTTTCCTCAAAGCACTTTGAAACAGCTTCAGGGACATGAACACAGTAAATCTAAGCGTACTTTTAGAAACCTGAGTAGATCACAGTGAGCAGGATTTACGTAGTTTAACTGTAATAACTTTTACTTTGTGCAATGATAATAAAAACACCTGGCTATTTGCATCTTCAAATGTTCTTAGGAAGTCAGTAATAATCAGTCTTACTGAGAAACAAACAGCTGTGTGTTCAAGGAAGCCAGGAAAGGATCTAGATTTGTTTGAATAAGTTTGACAAGCAACTCAAAAATGAGTTGCTTAAGAAGGTTAAAAAAAAAAAAAATCAAATACAGAAGCAAAAAGAAAAGGTTGAAATGTAACCTACATATGACTTGCCTTCACAGTATTATCAAAAAGATTCTTCTGACAAATTAGAATCTGGAAGATCTCTCATTAAGTTTTTTTTTTTTTTTTTTTTTTTTTTTTTTTTTTTTTTTTTTTTTTTTTTTTTGATACAGGGTCTCACTATGCAGTTCAGGCTGGCCTTAAGCTCACTTTATAGCTCAGGCTGGTCTTGAACTCGCAACAATCCTCCTGCCTCAGCCTCCCGAGTGCTGGGATTACAGGCATGCGCCACCACGCCCGGCTCTAAGCTTTTCAATAGTATTTTTAAGTTTAGATTGGTAGATTCATTTATGCATCTCAGATCCCATTTTTTCCATAAAGGATCTGAGGTGACTTGAGGCCATCAAATCTGATTTAACACAATATACATACTTTTAAAGTCAAAGGACCTGCTGATTTTAATGGTCTAACCATTCCCCTTCATTCACTGAAACAGGTCAAAATAGTGATAGCAAGAGAAATTTTACTCTTGGACAAATTCTTAAACCATTCTTTTAAAACTCAATTAATGTATGTCTTTTTTTGTGTGTGTCAGGGGAACTTCTTCTCTTCATTTTTTTAAGACATAAAAGTAAATATAAATAAAACTACTCTCAACTACTGTCTCCTATCTATGAATAGGAACTATCTAAGAAATAACCCATCCTGCTATCTAAAGGGCAGCAGGGTAAAACCAGTTATATTTCCCCAAGAATGACTGATCACTTAGACACAGCATGCCTCTGTAATCAGAGGTTTAGATACATTCTGAGTAATGTTTTAATCCCAAGTTTCTGACACACAAATACAGATATTGAAATTATGCAGTGCAACTTGATCACGATGTGGACCCAGGCGATTCACAACTACCATTAAACTACCGCTAAATAAAACTACCATTAAATAACGGTAGTTTTTCTAGAAGCAAGGACAAAAATTTAAAAGTTTTTTTCAAGATCTCACAGATCCTTGAAAATATGACAGAATATAATTTCCTGAGTTTGTGAAGAAATACTTCTATACAGCTAAGCCATGAAAACATTTAATGTGCACTTACTATGTGCAGGGGATACCATGGACTTTGGGGACTTAAAGATGAAGATTTTGTCCTTACTTCTAGAAAACTAGAGGTATCAAATATTATGAAAGCAGAAGGATGGGTGATTTCTTTTGGGGGAAGAGTTTCTGGAGCAGGTGACATCTTAAACACAACAGTGGGTGTGGGTGGGTATTGGATATTGAACCCTGGTTCTCCTCCATGTTAAGCAAGTACTGTACCACTGAACTGCACAGCAGGTCCCAGAAATCTAATTTTTTTTGGCAGAACCGGAGATTGAATTCAGGCCCTTGTACTTACCAGACAAGCACTTATTCTACTGAGCTATCTCCCCAGCCCCATAAATCTAATCTTGAAGAATAGTTGAGATTTTTATAGGGCCAGAGAGGAGGAAGGGTATTCCAGGGAGACCCAGCTGTGTTTGCAGAGGTGTGGGTACAGGGTAGTGGTAAAGAGACAAGAAGATAAATGGTACACTTAGAAAATACCAGCAGTAACAGCTGACTGCAACAAAGGGTATGATGAGAGGTGAATGATAAATAGGATGAAAAACAGGATCACGTGATAGAGAATATGAAGTTAAAGATCTGAAGAAGGGGGCTGGGGAGATGGCAGATGGCTCAGTGGAATAAACACTTCCCTGGCAAGCTCAAATGACTGAGTTCAATCCTCAGTTCTGGAAAAAAAAAATCTGAACAAGATTTTTGTTTGTTTGTTTTTGAACTGTGGGTTTAACCCAAGACTTTACACATGCTAGGCAAGTGCTCTACTACTAATCTACCTCTCCAGCCTGAACTGCACAGTGAGACCCTGTCTCAAAAGGACAAAAACAAAAAACCAAAAAACAAAAAACAAGTTTGTATGAGAAACCTCAATGATTAGTCTCAGGTGAATCACTTCTACTTCAATACCTTTAGTGTACCCTTACTCTTCTAAGTATAAAGTAATTGTACTTTCACGACAGAAGAGTATGGTGATTTTTTAGAAATCAAATTTTTGTCATTTACACAGATAATACTGGAGATTTTCTAATTCATGAAGAAAATACACAAAATGATAAGATGGATGTAATGACTGAAAACTTCCTAGGTATTTCGGCAAGAGATCTACAGATTCAATGCAATCCCTATCAAGATTCCAACTGCCCTTCTTTTTGATTATTTATGGAGAAATGGGCAAGCTGATACTAAAATTGATTTAAGAATGCAAGGGATCCAGAATAGGAAAGAAAAGAAAAGAAAGAAAAAGAGGCCTCACATATCATTTTAAAAATAACTATAAAGAAAAAAATAAATAAAAATAACTACAAAACTATAATAATCAAGACAGTATGTATTTAAAAAGACAGTATGTATTAGTCTGAGGGCAGACATACAAATCAATGAAATTCCTATATTTATGATCAATTGATTTTTAACAATAATATCAAGATAATTCAGCCATTTGCAAAAGAATGAGGTTAAGCCTCTTCCTGATAGTGTATGAAAAATTAAGTTCAAGTGTGGGCTACAGATCTAAATGTAAGGGATAAAATTATAAAACTCTACTAAGCAAACCCTTAAGAGATAGAAGGTGTATTAGTGATTGCATACCTGGTAATGGGTATGGGTTTTTTGGGGGGTGATGAAATACCTTAAATTGGCTTCAATGCTACTTACAAACCACCTGAACATCCAAAAGCAACACTGAATCATACACTGTAAATGGATAAATTAAATGGCATATGAATTATATTTCAATAAAGTTTTTTTAAAAAAACAAGTTTTGAAAGTAGGAGGGAGTGGGTAAAGAAAGGTTAGACAACTTTTGTTTCAATAAAAACTAGAAAAAGAACTCCTAGCTGGTATCACAGACTATTCACAGTGGTTGCTCCCAAAAGTATCACAAGTTGCTCTTCTGCACAAATAACTCAGAGATGTGTCTGTGACAGGAGCTGGTCCTGCTCTGCCCTGTCAGTCAAACAGAACCCAGAGATTTTTAGTTCTTTGTGACTAGCACTGCTCCACTAGGTCTTACTTCTTTATTTAGGCACTGGGTAGGAATGCTAGGGAGTCTCCAACAGATTTCCCCCATGGCATCTACATCCAGGACTCACAGCTCTTCCTATTCCCACGTGTTAATCTATTTTGCTTTTCATTTATACTGCTATCCTTTTTTAATATAGCAAAGATGTAACCTCAAACTTGGAGTAAGGCAGCAAAAAAGGAAAGGTAGCAGTAAAAGATGGAGTGAATATAATTCACTATCTTTACCACCTTAGAGCTGGCAGTTCAAAAATTAGTGTAATTTAAAAATCTCTTAATAGAGACAAGAAAAATATTAGAAATTTAGACTCTTGGGAAGTCCTTATACATAGTGAGTTGTTTGCCCAATATCCCATCTCTAAATAGGGCTTCATTAATCGACACTGGACAAACATTAACCAGGGAGAGTTAAGGCCTCCTGCCAGAACTGAAAAACCTTTCTGCTCCAGACTTTCTGTTAAGTCCAGCCCAAACTTTCCTGCTTTTTATTTTATTTCCTTTCTTGGGCCAGACTGAAGTGGAGGAGAACCGGAGAACCGGAATCCTTTTTTTCCTGTAGCTCTTTGAGTCTTAATCTTATCTTTCTAGGCTCTAGGATCTGAATTAGTGTTTTAATCCTTCTGTAATCTAACTACTTCAAGTAGGTCCTTCCTTTCTCTAGGACTGTACTTTATGTACTTTCAGGGTGAGTTTAGATACTTTTGGCAGGGAAAAAAAGGGTAAAGGTGTAAAAAAATGGTCAAAGGATAGGAAACATGTATTTGGCTTCACTAAACCAGTGACTTAAAAATGGGTCCAGGTGGAGTTTTGGGTTCTCATTTATTTGAGAGTGAAAGTATATAGCTCCCGAGGGATGATCTCCTCCTGGACAGCCACATGCCGTCGCAGAAATATGCATGCGGATCTAGTCACCGCAGAAATAGCAGATGTAATACATACATTTGCCTCAGCTCATGTGCTCTTTTTTTGGTCCCTGCTGTCATCTGCTCATTTTCCCTCATTTTCAGGATCTAAAACTCTCCTTCACTCCCCAAAGAAATACAATAGAATGGTTTCCTGAATACAATTTTTTGCCATGTATGGCCCTGAGTCAACAGAGATTATAATTTCTGTCAAGGTCAGAAGGAAATTAGATTGACATGACAGATACTGATAGGCAGGATTTCCTCACCAAAAAAAAAAAAGAAAGAAAGAAAGAAACATTTAGAGAATTAAGTAATATAAATGCAATTAATTTTTGATTAAATTCATCATTAAAAAATTCGTAGGTAAATTCTGATCTATTAACAACAATTACTTTTTGGTTTTGAATTTCCTCTGCAGCTCTGGGGAAATCAGATCTTTTCTGACTTCAGTTTCCCCCATGCTCCACACAGCCATTTAGGAAAAGCAGAGAGATCTTAATTAATATAAAATATGCAGCTACAGTACAGCCTAGACATAAAATGCTATCTGCAAAAGACTTTTGTGCCTATTATCTTGCTTGAGTCCCACAAGGAGTTGAGGTAAGTTAAAAAAAAAAAAAATAGCTTTGGCTCACAAAAAATAAAATTGAAAAGAAGCTGCTCTGAGGTCATGCTGTTACTAGAAGGCAAAGTTCTCAAAGCCAGACTCCCGCCTCCCAGGCAGAGGGCTCTGTAGCCATCAGGACGTTTATTTGGCTCTTAGAACAGCAGGAACTTCCGTTCTAAAACAAAGGACATGAATGTGGCCAAATGACTGTTACATGTCTCTGACATTTCAGTTCTTGCAATTTTCATATTTCTTTGTTCAACTTTATAACCATGGGTAAGAGGGAAGCCAGTGACTTACGTCTCTAAAAACGGTGCATTAAAAATAGGACACAATGGAAGCAAGTGCCTCCGGTCCATGGGCAAACACTAGAATTGTCATTTGGTAGCTGTGGTTAAAGGCTGGAATCCTACTCATTCTAGCCCAAAGAGAATAAAATGTCTCTATTCTTTCTTCTTTCTCCCTTCCTTCCTTTTTTCCTTCCTTCCATGTTTTTTTGGTCCTGGCAATTGAACTCAGAACCTCACACTTGCCATGCAGGCACTGTGCCCTTAAGCTACATCCCATCCTCAGCCCATCATTCTCATTTTAAATGTCACCAAATACTTCTGATTTTCTAATTGTAGACACTTTTTTTTGTATTTTAGGGAAGGGTCTACAGGATGTTCAGGGTCTCACTACCAGATTGGACTTGTAGTGATCCACCTGCTTACAGCCTCCCAAGAGCTGGGATTATAGGCCCCTGCCACCCACCCAGTCTCAATTGGCATCTCAGTGCGACCCAGGGGCAGGGCTGGGCAGGGCATGAGGGGACTGAACCCCAGCCTCTGAGCCTGCTTACAGGTGCTTTAATCCACTGGGCTATTTGGCTGGCCCCTGATTTTCTAACTGTAGATGACTGAAAACTGCTAAATTCACACATTGATGGATGCATAAATGAGGGCACTCATTGCACAATGCTGGAGGCAAAGCCACCTTTTGTCTTGACGAGCCTTGCCAGGCAGGTGGGACACATAGCTCTTCCTACTTAAATGTGTTAATCTATTGTGCTTTTCATTTATACTGCTATCCTTTTTTAATATAGCAAAGACGTAACCTCAAACTTGGAGTAAGGCAGCAAAAAGTTTAGGTGTTCTAATCCTTCTGCTTTTGGTTTCATTAGGCTTTATCACACAGTGCACATAAGCAGAGTGGTATTTGAGAGGTTCTGGCTGTAATACGAATTGCTAAATTATTATGGCGAAAAGCCGGGCGTGGTGGCGCATGCCTGTAATCCCAGCACTAGGGAGGCTGAGGCAGGAGGATTGTTGTGAGTTCGAGACCAGCCTGAGCTACAAAGTGAGCTTAAGGCCAGCCTGAACTGCACAGTGAGACCCTGTCTCAAAAAGACAAAAAAAAAAAAAAAAAAAAAAAAAAAAAAAAAAAAAAAAAAAAA
>PVKA01022062.1:0-37675 GCA_004027165.1 Ctenomys sociabilis
AACACTTCAGAGTCCTTCCTGGTCCGGCCAAAACACTTCAGAGTCCCCCTGTACGGGCCACCAGTTGTCCGGCCACCAGTTGTCCGGCGCAGAAAGGAAAACTCAGACACACCTTGCCTATTGCGGAAGCACAGCAGCTTATATAGTATAGCTAAGCCAATCATCAGCAGTCACATATTAGCATACAGCCAATCCCGCTCTGTTGCCAGGCAGCCATTTTATTCTGTCCGGATCGACAGACAGGGCAGGGCCACACTCTACTTCCTGTTATTCGAACATACCAAGGTGGAACCCAGAAGGAGCGCCAAGCTGTTACATTGTTACCCAGGGATCCCCAGCTGCTGCTTGCGCGGCTCCCAACAATAATATATATATATATATATATATATATATATATATATATATATATATATATATATTTTTTTTTTTTTTTTTTTTTTTTTTTTTTTTTTTTTTTTTTCTATTCTGGGAGGCAGATTTAGACCTCAGAGGTCATGATGCAAAATAACTGCAATCATACTGGGACATATATAGACAGATCGAAAATAAAACCAAGACACTGAGACCAGAAAAATTGATCCAAGAGAAAGAAGTAGGTTTAGTTCTGCAAATGAAGGTAGCATTCAGAATGCAGTCATTCCCAAAGGGATCTGTCCCCACAAAAATTCATTTTACAACAGGCTGTTGCTCAGTTTTTAAAATCAAAATTTTTCTGAGCTATTCAAAAGTACAGTAAGTATTTAGGTAAGATAGTCATTAGTAATATTTACAACAATCATTAAGTAAATGTTATTAACCCTACTGAACAGATAAAGAAAAATAAGGCACTGAGTACATACCTTGCTATCTTATTTGTACTATTGTTTTAATTTTTAAAAATCTTTTATTTGTTTATTTATTTGGTACAGGGACTTGCGATACAACTCAGACTCATAGCGATCCTCCTGTTTTAGCCTCCTCAGTCCTGGGATTACAGTCTTGCACCAACACATGAGGTTTGTGTGGTCGGATGCATGGCTCACCTGGATTTCCAGGGTTAGCGCTACATGCTGTACTCGGGTCTTTAGGCTCACTAGTCAAGCCCTTAGACCACTGGACTTGCTTCTTTGATTTTTTAAAAGAATACAAAATGGTAATAGAAAAAAAAGGAAACAGTATTAGAAATGATATAAAATTTCACTAAACAAAGTAGTAGGAATTCAACAAGTGGTCCCTGCACAACATAATGTTATCTTCAGATTTGGTGTTTAGGTTACCAGACATAAATATGCAAAATTGGTTTAACGATAAAACAAAACATTAAGTAACAAGACTGTTAGAAGAAATTCAAAAGGAAAAAAAAAAATACTAAGGATAAAAAGAAAGAAAAATTTAAACATTAACTGCTCCTTCCAAAAGACCAGCAGAAATCAGTAGTGCAATTATCCGAACTTTCTTGCATGTATAACTAAATATAACTTTTTCCCTTCATTCTTTTACCCTTTTCCCCATCCCACTATAACTTGATTGATTTGTGAATAGATTTTAGTCAGGCACAATGTAGTCTGTCTTTCCTCACTGGTGTATTTTTTGAGCCTTGATTTGCATTTCTGTTCTCATCAATCACAAACATCTTGACTTGTATCATTAGAAATTATCATTGCTTTCTTTTATAATCTATTGTTTTGGTCTACTTCATCGCAGCTCATTCTTCCTTTTAAATGTCAAGGCAGGAGAAATTTAGTTTAGTTAAAATTTGTTTTATTCAAAACAGCATTGTGAATCATGTCACATCTTTCATGATGCAGAATAAAATATGGGGGTCAAAGAGCACTCAATAAGAGCATATGTTATGTTCTTCATTGTCAGTACGTTTTCTGCAGTGGCTTTCTGTGGTTACAGCATAACCATTGAAAACAGCAACTCAGTTCAGAATTTGTGTTTCACCAAACACACCCTTGCCCTTCTGAAGTAGCAGCTGCTTTGTTGAAGTTTTGTTTAATGTGCAAAATGAGATTGAATTGGTGTCAATAATATGCTGTGTAACAACTGCAGTCATTTGCTGTACATATATTCTGTCTTCATGCTTAGAATTTTAGCTGATAATTGTGCAATTTAAAAACTAAATAGGGGCCAGAGGATTAAAGTGTCATGCAGTTAGGCACAGGGGCCAGGGATTCGATCCCTGGGACTGCCGTGCCAGCCCCACCTCTGGGGAGCATGGAGACAGCAATTGAGACTGGGCGTGGTGGCGTGGACAAGTAATCCCAGCTCTTGGGAGGCTGTAAACAGGCTGATCACTATGAGTCCCAGCTAGTAGTGAGTCCCGAAACACCCTGTAGACCCTTCCCTACCCCCCCCCAAAAAGCTCAAAATTTTAAATGAAGAAAAAAAGATTTTTTTTTGGCACAAGGAATTGAAGGCACCAAAAAATCTCACTGGGTAACTTTCTTTTACTTACAACTGTATGCACTGGGAAATTTTTAACATGAACCTTTAAAAATACAAAGGAATAAGAGATTCACTCTGAAAGAAATACAAGAAAACATTTTCTTGTGCTATAATAGTGCAATATAAGTGTAATTCGCTTTGCTGGAAAGGATAGCATTGTCCTTCTGCAGAAATAAGACTCCATGTTTTTTGATAGGAACTATAAAAAGGTACATTATTCTGTTCTAAATTGAACCATTTAGAAAACCTGCTACAGCAGAACCACACATTTTTTTCCTGTAAAAATGTATCTTGTATATCCCAGGAAACTATTATTGGAAACAATAAAATATACTATTGTAAGATCAATGAGGTTGAGATGACTATGTTCTTATAAGCTAAAAAAGACAATCAGTATGATAATTAGAGCATGTTAATTACTCTCCACTAGAGACAAAAATGCAAATGATATACAGCAGGAAATTAACAGCAGTTACTGCTCAATATTGCATGACTTTTCCATTAAGAATAATATGAGAAGTTGTTAAATTATAGAAAATGAGAATAATGAGGCTGCAGTATTAAAAAGTGCTAAGTTCCCGGGCTGTCTGTGGAGGTGTCTTCAGGAACGATCCTTTGTATTGCTGCATTCCGGGCGGGCTCGGCAAGCTTTGTGTGTACGATGGTGAAATCCCACGCTGGCTTTTGATTTTACAAAGACAGAGCAAGACTGGGTGTTCTGGCTCTGCTGGAAGCAATTACATAACCTTTCCTGAATAATACATTTACCAAACCCTGCTAGCACCATTTCACTCTTTACTTTAAAAATGTTGGAATAATAGAACAATGAGTATAATTTACCAAAGTCCCAGAACATTCTGAAGAGTCATAAAAAATCTTTATAATAACAAATCATTTTTAGAGAAAGAACTATTATATGACAATGCACACATAAAGGGCCTTCCAAATAGCTCAGCAAACTAAAGCACCTGCAAGAAGCACAGGAACTGGGGGTTCGATCCCCAGGAATGCTGTGCCAGCCCCACCCCTGGGGTGCGCTGAGACAGTAATTGAGACTGGGAGTGGTGCCACACACCTGTAATCCCAACACTTGGAAGGATGTAAACAGGAGAATCACTAAGAGTCTGATCTAGTAGTGAGACCCTGAACACCTTGAAGACCCCTAAGAAATGTAGAAAACACATACACACACACAACCCCCCCTCCACACAAAACCAAAAAAAAAAAAAAAACAAAAAACCCAGAAATTTGGTAGGAACTTAAAAGAAAAAGAATCCTTAACTTTTTCAGTTGACCTGCAAAGGGTCGCATCAAATTTGTTTTATGAAGTTTTCATATAAATAGAAACTGCATTAAAATAGAGCAGCTAATTTGCCTTGAGCCCTATAGAATTGTTTGTGTGATGTGATAAAAATACAATAGAATTAAAACCTAGAAAGTTTAATATTAAATGTGTACTTGAAAAATATGTTCTATTATAAAATATGCTATAGGCAAGCATAAGGTCCTCAGTTCAATTCTTCATGCCAAGAAAAGAAAAAATTTGAGATTCTATCTGCTCCCATGGAGAAAGTCATATTAATTAGTCAATTTATTTTTTTCTATGTGTTTTAGTACAGGACCTACAGGGTCTCACTATACAGATCAGACTCATAGTGATCCTCCTGTTTTCAGCCTCCCAAGAGCTGGGATTACAGGTGTGTGCCATCACACCTAGTCTCATTCATGTCTCATTGCGCCCCGGGATCAGGGCCAGCACGGCAGGCTGGGAATCAAACCCCAGTGCCCGTGTCTGCCTCAGCAGGCACTTTCATCCACTGAGCTATCTGGCCAACCCAGTCATATTAATTTATTTGAGCCAGTGACACACATTTTGTTGCATTGATTATATACAGTAAAATTCAAATTATTGTTCCAGAAGAAATGCAGGAAGGAAATGAAAATAATGCAACATTTTGAATTCTTACTTAGAAATTTTTAACAACTAATCAGTGAGAATAATCCTAATTTATCTTGATGTGGTGTTAGGATACGAACACAAATTATGACATTGGGCATGATTTATCCACTTGATCTTGTTATATTCTGAGTCTAAGACTTTCTAAACACTTCAATGACAAGTGAATAAACATTCAATGTATTCAAGGTACATTTTATCATTAAGTTGCTTTAATAATAGGTGAGTTTTTCCCAGTAGTTAAAATTGAAGTTCCTATTTAAATATCCTCTGGGAACTCCAGTCCTTCTATAACAATATTTTCACTTTGCTCAAGTATGACTTGTTTGTCCCAATAAAATGTTATCAGAAACCCAGCCTTTGCTTTCTTTTCCTCAAAATACCTACATTTGATAGCCTGCACATATGATTTGGTATATCCAACGGTATGTTCAATGTATCCTGGTAAAAATAGCATCACTAAAGTTATTTCAAAACAAAATTATTGGCACAAATAGACACATCACAGCTAAATACAAGCTGTTTCTAACTACATGCAAGCAAACCTAGCTGTCTCTTGCACAATGTCACAGTACTCCAAGTGGGTAATTCATGCCTCTGTAAATGTATCTGGAGAAGCCCTCAGTTTGATAACGCTGCCGTAAATATAAATTTTATTGCTTACAGCCTTGCTGCTATTGTATTATGTATCCTTTCTTCCATAGTGGTTTTAAAAACATTTTTTCTAAAATTGATGTCATGCCATTGCTAACCTATAGAGGCTATGTCCGCTTTTTTAACAGAATATAAACAAAATCATAAAAAAATCAAATTGTACCTAAACTTTTATCCTTCACACTTTACTTCTAGATTTTATTTTCATGAACTAAACACTTGGGAAGGAATAAGACAGACAGCATTGTGAAAGAACTGGATTTTAAAATGCCACATCTATTTTTATCCATTTCTTGGTTGATGGGCATTTGGGTTGCTTCCAAGATTTAGCTATTACAAATTGTGCTGCTATAAACATGGGGATAGTGTTTAGCTGTAAAGAGATAAACTCAAGGCTTTTATAGGTAAGTGGATGCAACTGGAGACCACACTCAAAAGTGAAAATAAATCAGACTTACTTATGTGCAAACATCATATTGCCTCCCTACTGTAAGAAACTGAAAGAGTAAATAAGATCCAAAAGGTACAATAGATATTGTGAAGGAATAAGGGGCTACACAAAAGGAAAAACCTGGGATGGGAAAAAATTGTTCTTTATTAGCTATTTCTTAGCTAATATAATATAAAATATTTTATATAATGTTATATATTACATAATACATACTATATATGTATATTAGCTTAGATAATTATACTATTAATTTCTATTAGTTCATTGTAGGTAACAATTAGTATTTATATTATTCGATCATACGTGCCTATATCTGGTAACAAGAGCAACTACTTTGACGATAACATTATGCAATATAATAACCATTAATAACTTCCTATCATCTTGCTTTGAAATTCTGTATTATTTTTATTGCACTTAATTCTCTTTAAAATAAATATTTATAAATTAAATAAAAAGAATTGGCTAAAAAAAACCCTAGAAAGTTTAATACTAAATGTATATTTGAAAAATATGGGGTTTTTTTTTGTTTTTTTTTTTGTTTTTTTTTTGTCTTTTTGAGACAGGGTCTAACTATGCAGTTCAGGGTGGCCTTAAGCTCACTTTGTAGCTCAGGCTGGTCTCGAACTCACAACAATCCTCCTGCCTCAGCCTCCCGAGTGCTAGGATTACAGGCATGCGCCACCACGCCCGGCCGAAAAATACGTTTTATTATAAAATATGCTAAACCTAAGCAAGCAGAAGGTCCTCAGTTCAATTCTCCATGCCAAAAAAAGAAAAAGAGAATGCTATATTCTATCTGCTTCTGTAGAGAAAGTCATATTAATTCGATTTTTTTAAATATGTTTTAGTACAGGGCCTACAGGGTCTCACTACAGATTGGACTTGTAGTGCTATCCTCCTGTTTTCAGGCTTGTTTGTCCTAATAAAATGTTATCAGAAAACCAGCCTTTGCCTTCTTTTCCTCAAAATACCTACATGTGAGAGCCTGCATGTACGATTTTGTACATGTAAGAGCTACTACGATAACTGCAGCTTGTATGAAGAGGTAAATGCACCCTCCTATGACCTGCACATACAGTGGTAAAATCCAAACTGAGGCAGGATGCAGATGCTCCCAAGCAAGCATTTTTACAATTTTTTTTAAACATTGAATTGCTGTAGTAGAAAAAGGTTCAGGGTCAGATATACTCTCAAAAGAATTATCTCAATGAAAGCATTGAATTATAAAAGGCAAAGAGACAGCACCAGCAACAAAGTGTGTTAGCTCCGAAACTACTGAAACTCTATAATTCAATATACACTATCACTCTAGATATTTATAATATAGCTCTAGGTGACAAGAAGGACAAATGTGTAACGTTGAAGTTTGAAATCAGTTTATAGATCAGAGAAATCTGGAAGCATAAGACCTAAAGTGCCAATCAATAAATTTGTCATATGAAAAATGAACACACCCTGCTCAGCCTTTTAGCTAATTTAACAAGAGAAATAATTTTGTCTTAGGAACATAAAATACACTCATTTACTGTAGTACCATAATTGCTAGCTTATGTAAACTAAGTGTATGAGTAATCAATATTCTGAAAAGAGTGTATGATGATTCAGGGCAGGGGAGTGCTTTTAAAAATTAGGCCAAGATTTTTGCACAGTCAATAATTTCTGTATTCATAAAACTTGCTAAGATTCTCAAGACAAGCCTTGCCGTACCATCCATCTTAGTCACTGGCAGTTAATATAGAATCTTACAATTATAAACTCAATTTTAGGTTTGCCTTAAGTGTCTAATTCTGGATCTGTGAAGTAATCTACTAATGATATGTGTACAAGGAAATTACTGTGATATAAGCTCCAAAGATTGTCCAATTAAGTAATGTAATTCAAAGGTGGGGCCATAATGCTTTCGTTACTGTAAAATAATTATCTATTGGTAGGAGATCTAAAATGTGGCTTGGGGTTATTTTTTAAATAACCTAAACATGTGGCATGTGTGCCTTATCTAATGTAACCACAGTGCAAATTAGAAAGCAGGTATTACTTAGAGATGAATTATCAATGATCACAAAGCAACTTGACACTCTGCTGGAAGAAAATAGACATTGTAGGGACTACTGTGTGGCCCAGGATGATAATGATAACGATGACGATATGTTAGAAAAACAGAGGTCTCTTGATAAAGAAGTTTACTGTATCCACTGTGTGCATACATTAGTATGTATGATCCCATTGTATAATCACACTGAATATATCACATTAACCTCACTTGTATTCATCGTTTGTGAACCTAACTCATTAACCCACTGACAAAGCTGTTGTTTTGTGCCACCTCTGGGCAAGCACTCCACTAGGTTTTATGGTCTTTAAACACATTGGCAGGGTCTCCTCTTTCAATGCTTGATATTCTTGGGAAAAAATTCAGGCTAGGATAACCTAGTTAAAATTAAACCTTGAGGTATGGTGGAGAAAAATAAATTCTTTACATATAGACAGCACATGAGAAACAAATCTAGGGGAATGCGTTGAAGTCAAGACCCTATGGGAAAGAAGGCTCTTGTTTCTCACCTACTGAAGAAAGGTAAATGTGGTTTTGGAAGTAAAAGTGATCCTAATTTGTTTCCAGAATAGAGGAAACAAAGTTGTCTTCATAGTCATTATTCACAGTACAAGATGCAGATAAGATCACTTGTCTAAACACTATTAGTACAAATCTTTCTCTGTGAACTAAGAGAAAGTAACTGCATATCTATCCTGTTTTGTATACACACATATATATTTTTTCACTACAGAATGGTCTTTGATTTAAATGCCCCCTTTTTGTATTGTATTGTCAGAGATGAGTGTTCCATTGCTGTTAGAGAAGCTGTATTTGTAGGAGTCTTTAAAGGACCTTTTCATGCTTGATGTCAGTTCAAATATTGTGGGTACTTGAATTCAGCAAAATACCCCAGTATATTCCAATAGTCCATACTAGTTTCAGCAGAACTGGCAATTGTCAGAAATTGTTGACTTGAGCCTTTTGTAATATGTAATGTATTAATTATTGGAACTGTCCTACTAACCGGTTTTGAAACTGTCCCATTGCTACTTCTTTCTCATTAAAATTAATAAAATAAATAAATAAATAAAACTAAGTTTTTATGAGTACTAGATTATTAGGTCAGTGTTCAGAAAATTGTTATCCTTAAGGGTGTCACTCTATCATGTTCCTTGAAATATTCAATTTTTCTGTAATATATTCACGTTTTCTGTACATGAATCTTGTAAATCTTGTGGTGAGAGTTATCACAATTTCATATTTAATGCTCTTGCAAAAAAAGAAAAGTTGTATTTGAGTTAAACCATCAAGGAAACGTAACTGTCCCTGTGAAACTTCTTCCTAAAATTGTTTCTCTTGATAGGAGACAGCAATGGCAAGAGGAGGCATTGTTACCAGAGAATGAACTTCTGGCCAAAAGAAGAATAGCATGAATTTCCGTTATCTCTGGATGAAATCCATATTTCTTTTTGAGTAGATACAATGGGGGAAAATGAAAAAAGAAGCTGCAGCCAAGTGTAAAAGATCCAATGTAACATTGAGGTTTGTAAACATTCTTTCTTATTTGATAGCCATAAGAGAGAGAAATGGCACAGAAAATACAACAAAGGATGAGAACACTATCTATGTAAGTTGGCTGTTATAAAAGTTGTCCAGAAATACCTGTTTCTCCTGAAGGAAAATGGAAACAGGAATTGATTACCTTTGGTCCAAATTTGGACATGTACTATATTGTAACTGTCAAAACACTATCTATTATTCGTTATTGGCTTGAACTTGGGGCAAGCTTGTTTCAGTACATAAATAACAAGATTTTCACCACAGTTCAGAAAAGCTGAGGTCCAGATGTGCAAAGAACTTCACTATTATTCTCTTTAAATAAGACTGGAAGAGTAGGTAGACATTCAAGCTCAGTAATAGAATGAGGACTGACAGGTATTTTCTGAGGAACATCCTAGGTGCTTAAAGTTTCTGAGGTGGATAATACACACATAGACTTAAGAAATAGAAACAGAAAGAATAGCTTTATATTGACTCTATTTCAAAATGAAGAATGAACACTTTTATAGAAAGTGTGCCACAGAGTGTCTAAAAAAATAAACCCTAAAAACAATTATTAGAAGCAAGAACTATCTCTATGTCCCTTCCATGGAGACCAGGTACCAAATCCCTTTTAAATTGTACACTAAATATGAATGAATATCTTGTAGCTTCATTGTTCTTTCTGTCTATCATATAGTTTTGTTTCTGGTTCTAACAAGTACCACATAGCTGAACTTGAAATCTAGGCCACAGTTGGACAAATGAATCATGCATGCAGAGGCATGGAAAAGTCACTTGCTTGCTATGGAAATGTACATAACTCTATTTTCCAATTAAGGGTGACTTCTAAATGACTTTTACAAAGAAAGTGTGTGAACATATAATTATATTTATATATTTCTATATTTTTACTTTAAACGTATGTGTATCATTTTTGTAGATTATGTCAGTCTTATATTAATTTCCACCTCTTTTTAAAAAATTTATTTAGTACAGGGTCTACTAAATCTATCCCACTACGTAGATCAGACTCAGTGATCCTCCTGTTTATAGCCTCCTAAGTGTTGGGATTACAGATCTGTGCCACTATGCCTAGTCTCAAATGCCTTCTTAGTACACCCCAGGGGGCGGGTGGGGCCAACACAGAAGGCCCAGGGATTGATCCCCCAGCCCAGCATCTGCCTAAACAGGCTCTTTAATCCACTGAGCCATTTGGCCAGCCCTTATTTCCATTTCTTAGGTTTTAAGGAAATTGATGTAGAGCCTGAGGAAAAGGCTCAGCTAGCATTTGCTCAATCCACAACAACAGAAAACTTGTGAATTTGATATAAATAAGAGTGACAGTAGAGACAGAGATGTGAAAGTAAGTGACACAAGACTTGTCAGCAGGAGCTTCTGAGACTGCTTGTGAAATTCAAGTGTTGAGTCACTTGCATTTGAAAACATTGGCTTCCAAGAGTTATTTGCTCTTAGTACTTAAGGAGTTAGATATGATAAGACATGAAAAGGATGCTTATATTAAAAAAATTATTCCAGTAAAAGATAGCCCCTCACTTCAAACACCCATACTCCATATTTCTTACAGCTTTGTGGGGGAGTTCTGGGAGTCCCCATTTGTGCCTGTAGTTGTACCTATGTGACTTCCTCAGTTGCTGAATTGATTCAAAGGTGTAACTTTCATAGTGATTTTTGCTATAAAACATGTAGTAAGAAATCCCCTTATGCCAGATGCAGCTAATAAGATGGATGTGGCCACACTTGAAGGTGTTATTTGCAGGAATCCTGAAAGTTTGTGCCCATTAAGAACTACAGAGCTAGCTCAGCAGTCTAAGTGCCCACCTAGGCAAGCACAAGGCTTTGATCCCTGGTACCGCATGATTAGGTGCACCTGGTCAGCCCCCAAGACCAGGTGTGGTGGTGCACGCCTGTAATCCCAGCACTGGGGAGGCTCTGACAGGTGGATCGGTATGAGTCAGTGCTGCACAGGGAGGCCCTGAACTGTATATGTGTGTATATATATGTGTGTGTGTTTGTGTGTGTGTGTGTGTATATATATATATATATGAGAGAGAGAGAGTATGTCAGCACAACTCAAAGACATTTTCAAATGTGGACTTCAAAAGCTTTTTCAGAAGTTCAAAGACTAATGAGATAACTGTTTTGGAAGCTAGAAGTATTCTGAGTAGGGTTAATAGCACTATGTCTATTACAGTAACAACATTTTAATTTTCTTTTTTTCCTGTATTTTGGGGAAGGGTGTAGAGGGTGTTCAGGGTCTCACTACTGGATCAGACTCATAGTGATCCACCTGTTTACAGCCTCCCAAGAGCTGGGATTACAGGTGTGCGCCACCACTCCCAGTCTCACTTGCCATCTCAGTATGCCCCAGGGATGGGGCCAGCATGGCAGGCCCAGGGATTGAAACCTCGGCGCCTGCGCCTGCTTGCAGGTGCTGTAATCCACTGAGCTATTTGGCCGGCCCAGCAAGAACATTTTTAAATTGAAGCTTTACATGTATTGTAACCACATATTTTACTGATTTAGTAATACATAGCATAAAATAAAGATATAGGTTTGTGGAGCTTTGGAAAAATGATGGGAATAAAGCAATCCTCTCTATTTACTGATATCTTCTGATCTTACACTGAAATTAAAAGAAGAGGCAAGCATTGTTGACTCCAAATGACAAGAGATGATGGCAAGGAAAGAAAACTAAGCTAGGAAAAGAAAAAGTGTAAAACTGCTACCCTGAGCCCATGTCCCTTGAAATAAATTCAACTTAATGTTGAAAAATGTACACAAAAGAAAAGACAGTATGCCTTACAGGGGACAAAAGAACAAAATAAAATATGCAATTTACAGAGCATTTTATAATATCTATAAGATTTTGATGCTCAGCGGGATTAACAGCGTAGGACTATGTATTCTTATGTTGTTATGCTCAAATAAGGATGTTGCTCAGAGACTATGGCAGAGACTGTGCCTTTGTGTATTTGTGTAACTATGCTCATGTATGTGCAAGTTTATTTGACTAAATTACTAAAGTTTTCATTAAGCATCTTTTATATTTGTGTGTGGATTATATTTTTTATTGTCCTTCTACTGAAAAATGTTTTCTTACCATCCCCAATAATTTAAACTTAAATTTAAACATAAATCGTTGTAAAAGAGAAGAATGCTAAAGTAGCACAGGCTTTAAAATACAACTTAGAAATCAAACTAAAATACAGCTAACTGAAAATTCATTAAATTAAAAACTATATCCATTCATTTTCCAGTGCCTCAATAATTATATTCATAAAGGTGCAAATTTTGTTCTGCTTTCTGTAGTAAATGCAGATTAATAGATGGAAAATTAGATACCATTTCAGTATTTTACTTAGTTCCATGAAGACTGACAGTACAAACACGTTACAGATGAATAATCTCATCAAATTGCATGAGAAAGTTTACATCTATTTCCTTTCAAGGTATTCTCAGCATCACCCAGCATATGAAGCATGCTTGTACACTGAACAGTTCATTGTAAAAATTATAAGCACTGGTTCCTGTGTGTGTGAGAGACTGATTCTAGGAAATGGTCTTTCTTTAATGTATTTAGTACAGGCTGTATAGAGTCTTACTACACAGATCAGACCAGTAGTCATCCTCTTGTTTTCAGTCTCCCAAGCACTGGGATTACAGGCATGTGCCATCACACCCCGTCTCAGTTGCCCTCTGAGCGTGCTGCGGGCAGAGGGCCAGCATGGCACTCCAGGGATCAAACCCCAGTCCTTGCATCTGCTTATGCAGGCATTTTAATGCTCTGTGCTATCTAGTTGGCTGGAGGGATTGGTTCTTATTGTACCAATGTTGGACTTCTTATTATACCAAGAGCACAGAACTCATGTTATGGTACAAAGTGGTGAAGACTTGTTCATTACACACTCCCATTACTGTATATATTTTAAATCATCTCTAAAGGGCTGGGGAGAAAGCTCACTGGAATAAGCACTTCCTTGGCAAGCACAAGAGCCTGAGTTCAATCCCTTGTTCTGCAATAAATAAATAAATAAATAAATAAATAAATAAATAAATAAATAAATCACCTCTAAGTGATTTAAAGGACACAATGCATGATGCAGTGCAAATATTTTCTCAATGTTATTATTGTTTAATATTTAGGGAATTATGACAAGAAAATTCTGGTTAATTGGTGTAGACACCTGATTTTTAAATAAATGTATTTGATCCTCTGTAGGTGGAGGTTGTGGATATGGAAATCACAGATCAGAAGGCTAGTATTGTTCAATGCCAAGTTTCTACATGCAAATGCACTACTGCAAAACTTGAAAACTGGAAATTTCCAAATTATAGACTGCAGCTGTGCATGGTAGTACATGCTTCTAATCTCAGCACTGATGAGGTTGTAGCAGGAGGATTGTCATGAGTTCGAGGCCAGCCTGAGCTACAGAGCAAGAACTTATTTCAAACAGAGAAGCACAAAACAGAATCTATAATCAAATAAATATTGATAGACTTGTTAAATGTACATATAGCCAAAGTCCCTCTTTATGCCAGTATTAACTGCTGCCTACAACTCATTCATTCTTTATTTTATTTTATTTTTCATTCATTATTTTAAAGGTATTATTCCTCATATGTCAAGATACATCATTCATTGGTTTTTAAAAACCTGTATTAAAAAGATAATAATCATGTACAGTGTTGTAATACATGCATGCCTATTAATATAAGGCCCTAAAATACATCTAACTTCACTTGTTTTCACCATCTTAAGTTCAGCAAACTCATTTCATGCCAAGGTAACTTGTAAAAGAATGCACATCACTGGTTTTATAGTCACTATGGTTGAACCAGAAATTTCCTCCAGGGCTGGGGAAGTAGCTCAGTGGCATAAGAGCCCACCTGCCTAGCATAAGGTCCCGAGTTTGATCCCCAGTACCTCCAACACCAAAACCCTTCCAAAGACTTTGTCTCCAAAGTGGTGCTACAAGGGGTAAGCAGGCAATTAATAGATGGAATTGCGAGTGGGGTTTCTGGTCACATGGGATGTGGCTTCAAGGACAGGAGGACATTCTGCCCTTCATTCTATCTTTCACTTTCTTCCTTTTGCCACCACAGAGATGACATCCACATGAGAATCAAAATTATGTAGAGAAGGAAGCTGGAAGGCCTGCAAACTTTCTGTAGAACGGTGGTGTGAGTTTGCATTGGAAGACTGAAGAAACCAGAGAAAGAAATCCATAAACGAGAGCAATTTCAAAACAGAAGTGTTTCTTTCCTTTTTTTTTTTTTTTTTTTCTTTTCTTTTCTTCTTCTTCTTTTTGGTAAATCATTATTCTGCCCACAAAATAAGCCTATTTGCTGGTGCAAGCACACCAGAGGTAGGTCAGTTTCCTGGCCTACCCATCATTCATCCACAGACTCTCCCAGAATTCACCAAATTATTGGGGACTTCTTATTCAAGGGAAGTTGACATAGCACTGCCAACAGTTAAATCTCTGTGTGTTCAATCAACTAATGATGGGAACATAGATTTCCAAATTTTGATAATTATGCTTTAAGTAACATAATGGTAACAATTCATCATTGTTTTCAAGCTATATACTAAGCATATTAAATTATATCTGTTGTGACAAAGTCTTAAACAAGCTCTAAACACTTTCTCAAATACTTGCAAGAGATTTATTTTGGTATGTTTTTACTTAGATTCCTGGGTTACCTGCATCTTTACCAGGCAATGCAAAATTGACTAATTGCATGACTTTACATTCTCATAAGATGTAGAATTTTCTTTTTACAGCTTTCAAGCAAATGCTATGTAATGAGTTCACAATTTATACAAATGTAGTAGGAATGAAGTCCCATTTTGCATCTATTTAACATTCTTATGATAATAAAGATAAAATATTTTCATATTTTAATTTGTGATACTTTCTGTAGCAGGTGTTTTTAATATCTTTTCATTTTCTTGTGGCTTTAAAGTTTCTTATTAATTGAAATAAGTTTTTCATTAAATATCATTTTTAAAATTAGTTTTCTATTTTTACTTTAATTGTGCTACAACTATCTTGTCTGTTTTGTCTCTGCACATATTGTCATTTGAACAATTGGGATTTTCATATTAACCTACTCTCTTTAATCCATTTATGTTATCATTTATACTTTATATATTTTTAAAGATGTGTTTCTTCCAAGGAATAATGTATGTGTATTTTCATGCTCTTTCAAAGAATTAAACTTTGGATTACCATATTTAACTATGCGACCCATCTGGACTAATATTTTATGAGAATTGCAATTGAGATACATTTTCTCTTTCTCTCTCCTTCTCTCTACCTTTCTCTCTTTTTGTCTTTCAGTTCAAGATCATGAAACTCCATCAGCTCCATCTCTGGAGATGCTGATAAAGTGCAGTGGTGGAATTATGATATATTTTAGACTCCTATGACTTTTTTAGTGTTTTATTCATTTATCAACTTAATTGCATAGACAACTTCATTAACATTTGATTTTGCTATTGTTGTCAAGGCTGAAAATTTCTCTTAGGACAATGTTTCTAACTCTAGTTTTAATTTTTACATAGTCTTAAATATGGTACTTTTTTCAAATATGTTTTGTGATAGTTTGAGTTTTTTACAATTATTATTATCACTGTATTTTTGGTGCACATCAGTTTGCATCTTCACTCAACATTCTGAAAGTTAGTACTCATAGCATATATTCATGGTTTAAGTCAAACTTAGATTAGTTTAATAAGTTCAAAATGACAGTCTAGTACTTTGGTGGCCTAATTCCATATAAACTTTAGCTTTGATACATTGGAGGTGTTATCTTTTATTAAACTTATTTTCTTTGTTTTATTTCATGATGCAAATAAACTTCTACATGAGTATTAATATGAAATGCTTGATACACACCATAGGTCTTACATTATTGCATACTTGTGATGATTGTATACAGAAAATCTGAACAGTGGGGACAATAATTTTAATTCTTGCTTTTTCATTTTGAAGGATTTATTACCCTTTTCCAATTCCATTGTTTCATTTTCTTCTTTTTACTTCTGGCCCATTATTGCAGAGAACATAGAGCCAGCTAAAGGCAAGGATACAGGTTAACCTTTGTAGGCATTTAAATAAGTACATGTGATAAAACTGAGAAAGTTAAGGAAATCTATCCATATTTTGAATATCTAGAGTTGTTTGAATAATATTCTTTGCAGTTTTCCATTACTAAACTTGTAAATTCATCTATTATCTATTTAATTTCTGAATTTTTATTATTGTGGTTCTTTTTTTAGTCATGCTGTATGCCTTTATTCACTGTATTATTTTCTACACTGAACCACATTGTAATTTTGTTTTCTCTACTTGAAATGTGCTTGCTATTATTACTCTATTATATGCCTTTATAGCTATTATTTTTTAATTACTTACTCTAGTTCTAAAGATAGATGGTTTCCTTCACTAAGTTTTCACATTATACTTATAAGGATACACTGAGTTATGGAATTGAATTAAAGCAATAAGATTTATACTGTAAATTTTTCTTTTAAATTGGCATTTGGGTCAAGGGCTCTAGCATTGGATGACATCCTCCACCTTTCAAAATTTAAAAAAAAGATCATGTTAAATTGCTACATACCCTGAATTTGTTCACATTTCTAATCCTCCTGTCTCAACCTCCCAGAATGGTAGCCCAGGAGAGTGCATCCATTTCTGATTTATCTAATAAGTCTGAATTTACCAAAGCATAACTGTTTTATTTTAAGTTTATACCCTAGGGATATAATTGACACAGGTGCCATAGCAACATGCAGAAAAATATTCATCATAGTTAAATTCATCATCACTGCACAGAGACAAATTATATCTGTATATAAATAATATTATAGTAATGTAAACATACTATGTATTCTCTTGCTGACATCTTTAGCTAACCGCAGGCCACAGAATTGTTGGTAATGACATTTTGCCTTACTATGTCTTTAATGATATCATTTGAAGTTCCTTTATTAATTAGTCATATTATATCACATTCTGCAAATATAGTATTGATTCATCTATTTGTTCAACTAATACTGTGAATTTTTTGTGCCTTGTACTTTGATGCTCTCCTATTGGATGCATATATAATGATTATTTGAATATTTAAATTTATGTAATTAGATTGTGGCAATCATTATTAAATGACACCTAATTATTTATCTGAATTTATTGAGTTCAGTTATATGGAAATTGTTACTTAACAGTAATATTTAAGATGCATCAAACACTATTCATTCTTGTAACTTTAGCCTATCACATTGCAGGAAGGAACTTCTTAGGGAATTCTTTAAATCACAAAAGCAGAATTATTTTAAAATGTACATTTTAAGATATCACATGCATTAAGGAAAATTTATTTTACTATTTTGTTAATTGGCTATAGAATAGTCCGAACATTTTTGTTGATCACAATGTCCTCACAATGTTGTGTTCACAATGTTGAACACAAATTCTCATATGAGGTATATCAGCCTACTTTTAAATTTTGTGTTCTGTAGTAATAAAAGTTTAATTGACTTTGTTCATGTTTATAGTAATAGATACAAAACTCTGAATATATTTTGCAATATACATTGAATTTTAATGTAGGCTTTCTCTTTTTATGTTTTACCTTTTTGGCAGAACCCGGGATTGAACTCAGGCCCTTGTGCTTGCCAGCAAACCACTTATTCCACTGAGCCATCTCCCTGGCCCCATAATGTAAGCTTTCAAAGGGTCATTAATTACTTATTTTGGGGTATGTGATCTCCTTTCCATTCATATGGTCATGTTCACAGAAGATTAACAGTACATTCCAATTCCTGTCAAAATACCATGGATATTCTTCCTCTAACTACAGCTGATAATCCTAAAACTTGTGCAAAACCCATTAAGCTAAAAATAAACAAATAATGGTAAGCAAAAAGGACATAATATCAAAAATCATTATACTACATGATTTCAAGTTTTACAAAAGCACATTGATCAAATATCATGATATCAGCATAAGTACATAAACACAAAAATTGGCAGAACAGAATAAAAAGCTTCCACACAATCTCAGGTACAGCCAACTGATCTTTATGGAAGATGCCCCAAGCACATACTGAAGACAGAGCAGTTTTCAACAAATTGTGCTGGAAAACTGGGACATCCAGGTGGAAAAGAATGAAATGATTCCCTATCTGTTACCAGATACAAAAATCCACTTTAAATGATTACAAGTTTAAATTCAATAGCCATATGAATGCGATGTGTGTCGGAAAACCCTCAACTCAGACGGGTTTTGCTGAACGTCAGAGAATGCCCCCCAGGGAGAAGATATCAGTGTGTTTGGTTCAATAGAAGCTTTATCCAACTCTCTGGTATCATTAACCATGAGTATTTACATTCTGGGGAAGGCAATTTAAGCAGTATGAATGTGAGAAGAAAAACCTTAGCACCAAGTTTATTCGGTACCAGAGATACCATGCCAAATGAACAATCTTATGGATGATATTGATATGGTATGAAAGATTTTAATCAATGTCCAACACTTGTGGTACATTATTATTAAAAAGCTACTAGGGAAAAAACTAGTTCAATTCTTTTAGTGAAAATTTATCTCACATTTTAGACATTATTAAAATTACATTTTCTAAGGAGTAGTTCGAGGAGTTCTGGGAAAACTTTCAAGGCAAATATTTTTACAGAATGTCCATAATCAATAACAAAAATAAAATCCTATGTAATTTAAACGTAAATTTACTACCCAAGGCAATGGAAATACTGGGAGAAAAGAAAAATGTTTCAAGGCAGAGATGAAGATAGGATATTTATTTATGACTTGGTAGGAGCAAGATGTTCTGATGTGCTATTGTACTATAAGGTTACTGTGGTTTAAAATAAGATAGAGACCTACATGCAAATAAATTTATAAATAAGTACAATGCATATGTCTAAATACACTATAACAGCAAAGAAATTGAAATGTTTCTTCAGAAAATTCCCACACTATGTATCATGAACAGATGATTTGCTTGGTGAGCTCTACCAAATATTTGAAGTACATCTAAATAGTGCAACTAATATATAATTTATACTCATCTAATTAGACTAATCCTTTCCAAAATTTATAAAATGAAAACAAGAGCCACTTTTAGATACATTCTAGAAAGCTAGCATTGCTCCAAGCCCTAAAAAAAGCTGTTAAAAGAAAGCTATTAATTGGTGCCAGGGAGATGGATGGAGCTATGAATTAATAATTTATAATCTGAATTTCTCTATAAGGTACACATATAAGAAGTTATGTACAATACCTGGTTGAGGAAAATTTTCACATGAAAATTCGGAGAACAAAGTTAAGTGGTTTCTCAAGATTTAATATTATCAAAATTTTAACTTTCTTCAAATGGAGCTATCGATTCCTCACAGTCCCACTCTAAATTTCACAAGGTATTTGGTGCATGTCTATAATGGTACAGAAATTTATGTAGAAACTCAAAGAGCATGAAGAGGGTGCTAATATCCTAGGACAGTGAGGACTGTTGGACCAAGCTCAACACTTGCTAAGCTTCTGTAACCTCACATAGACTCACTTCACAGTAGGAAAGCATCTTTCATACAGTATTGGTGGACTGCTAGACACAAGAAACAGATCTTATATTTTATTTACTTATTTATTTATTGTATTTTTTAGGAAAGTGTCTAAAGGGGGTTCAGGGTGTCATTAATAGATCAGACTCATCCTGTGACAGTGGTTTGGAGAGAAATCTGACCTTGAAGTAGTTGCTGAGGTGCTGTAGAGACATTCAGACAGCTGGCGGAGCCAGGCATGGAGGTCATGCTTAGAAAGGGCTTGATGATACAAAATCACACCCAAAATCACAGCATAGAATCATGAATTAATCACAAACTCTAGAAGCCGTCCCAGTGACTGCATGAAGCTTCAGGGGGGCACGTGGCCACAAACCATAACACTTGGAAAACACCTAGTTAGTTGGGGATATTACTGATGGTATTATTGTGCCTGATGGTCCAAAATGATTTCTGCATGGGTTACCAAGGTTACGCATTCAGAAAGCTGAAGGTTTAGAAGTTAACTGAGTAACAGAGAGAGGTTTGCTTCCTCTGCCTTTCAGTCACAAAGGTTTCCTATTTGGGGAAGGTGTTATTATGTGCAAGGACATTTGCTCCACCTGTACCTAGACCTGAGATGTTGGAAATTCCATGCTGTTGTAATATCACCCATAATTAAAGTGGCCAGTGGTAAAGCTCAAGAGCTCAAGTGGGCTTTGAAGCTCTTGACAGTGTTGGGATTGCTCTCTCTCTCTCTCTCTCTCTCTCAGCCTTGTAGCAGACCATCATCTGCTAATATACTAGCTACCAGGTGATTCAATTCAGTTGCTCCAGTGGTGTCTTTTATAGCCAGCCACCACACCATAATAGGACCAATGGTCCCCCTAGAAAAGGAATGTGTGACATTATTTGCAGAACTGATAAAGCTGTGGAAATGTGACAGTGGCTTCAGTGTGGAATTTGGCTTCATGGCAACATAATACCAATTCAGGAATCTTAGGGCCACAGTAGGACTTCTATACAAGTCTTCAAAACAAGACCTGTTTTTCACCTTCTACTAAAATAAAAGCCCAGAGACATGCTTTACGAGCAGATCAATTGTCAAGTCCACTGTTACACGACGGGTTTGGCTTACGTGGTGAGCTCTGTGCAGGCCCCAGGAACTGCTCAATTTATCATAGGTCTGAAGACTTAGTTCAGTCACCAGATATGAAGGATTGTGCAATGGATCAGAACCACAGAGGTGCTTTGGTCTCCTTGAGCCACTGCTACTCTTCATCAAGTAAAGAAAGAACAGACCCTTTCTACTGTGAGTGGCAAGGAAAACATACTGTTCTCAGGTCAGGATTATTTTGTTTCCTTTGGATTAAGTATGAGAAAGTGAAAAAGGCTTTAAAAATAATATCATCAGTAATATCCCCACCTAACTAGGTGTTTTCCAAGTGTTATGGTTTGTGGCCACGTGCCCCCCTGAAGCTTCATGCAGTCACTGGGACGGCTTCTAGAGTTTGTGATTAATTCACGATTCTATGCTGTGATTTGGGGTGTGGGTGCTACACCTGCTCTGGAGTGGATAATCTGCATACAAATAAGGAGGGGAGAGAGGCTTGCCAGCTACAGCAGCCACCACTCCTCTTTTTCTCTTTGCTGCATTCTCTCACCATGAACGGCTGCCCTCTGCCCCTCGCCACACTGCCTTGGAGCCAGCTGAGTATTGAATGAAACCTCCACTAACTGTGAGCAAAATGAACCTTTCCTTTCTACATTTTGGGCATTGGGTATTTTGTACTAGCAAGGAGAGAAAAGGAACCAAGATACCAAGGTTTTAAACAAAGTTGAAAAATTAGGGTACAAAGATTATCAGGGCAGTAAAACAGCTGTGTGGTACAACAATGGTACATCTATGTAGTGAGACATTCTCTTGGAAATAAATAATTGCTTTACACCAAATAATCACATAAAAACAAAAGGAAAAATTAAAATTAGATCTTTGCCACCCATATCTACAAAAATCCACCTAGCATGGAGTAATGATTTGAATGAAAAATCCAAAACCACAATTTTTTTTATGTAAATAGAGAAAAACTACATTTGATTTGTTTTGGCAATGGTTTTTTTATATGGCATTAAAACCACAAGTAACAAAGCAAAATAAACTAATAGAACTATATCAAACAAAGCACTTCTACAACCAGAGAAAACACTAAGTAGCCAATGAAATAGGACAAAGTATTTGAAAGCATGTAGCTAGCTAGAGGTCACTATATAAAATCTCTAAGGAGAGTACACAAATCAATTGCCAAATCAAGGAGGCACAAGACTTGTTAATTTTATTTTTGAAAAGATAGATGAACTGTTCAGGAGGCTAAGGCAGGAGGATAGCATGTTTATACCAGCCTGAGCAATGTAGGAAGACTTTGTCTCATGATAAAATATAGAAAGACCAGGAGGAATGTTGATCAGTGGTAGGGCAACTGGAATTTCAGTCCACACAACTACAACAAGTACTACTACAACAACAACACACACACACACACACACACACACACACACACACATGCACAGACTTATTCATACATATACATATGATCATACATACACACACATATATACACGTGCACACATACAGACATGGAAATAAGGAAGGAAGGAAAGGAGAAGGGAAGGAGAAAAGGAAAAAGGAAAAGAGGGAGAGATGAGGAAAGACTTGCAGATTAAGAAGAATCAGCACATAATCCTCAGAGAAGTATAAGTAAAATCCAGTCTGAGATATCACCTCCATTTTTTTTTGTACCAGGGATCAAGCTCGGGGTTTTTGCTTGCCAGGCAGATGTCACCTGCATCTTAAGATGCTAAGGTAGTCATCAGAAGGACCAGAGAAAACAAGAGTTGCTTAAGTTGTGAAGATCAGGAAACCCTGTAGCCACCATTGGGCATGGAATATGGTGGAAATTCAGGAAATAGCATGAAAAATTTTCAATAAATCTAGAGTGAATCCACCATATGCTGCAGCAATGTCACTGTCCTAAGGAACTGAAATTTTATTTTTATTTTTTTAGTTTTTTTTTTTTTTTTTTTTTTTTTTGAGACAGGGCCTCACTATGAAGTTCAGGCTGGCCTTAAGCTCACTTTGTAGCTCAGGCTGGTCTCGAACTCACAACAATCCTCCTGCCTCAGCCTCCCAAGTGCTAGGATTACAGATATGAGCCACCACTGCTGGCTCCAAGGAACTGAAATTAATATCATGAAGAAGTTTTCCATGTCTAGATCATCATGTCATTAATTTTTTATGTTGTACTTATTTACTTATATATTTTGGTGGAACTGGGGATTGAACTCAGGTCCTTGCACTTGCCAGGGAAGCGCTTATTCCACTGAGCCATCCCCCTGACCCCACAGCATTATTTACTATAGCAAATATATGAAATTATCCTGTCTCTGTCAACAGGCCTTTGAGATATGCACAGAAACATAGAGGCATGCAGTTCGTACCTGAGTGGAGTGTTACTCAGCTTTAAATAGGATGAACTCTTGTCATTTTTGACAATTTGGATAAACTAGCAATACAAGCAAATAGTGTAAAATTTCACTTATATGTGTAATATACAAATAGACTCATGTAACAGCAACTAGATGTCAGCTACCAGGGCTAAGGGAGGGAATAATGGAATCATATGGACCAAAAGGTACAATCTTTCCTTTATAAGAGGAACAAATCGTGGAACATAGATAATAATGATAATAATGTGTCCATTTACCTGACTGTAGTAATCATGTAATACATAAGCGTTATGGGATTTCCCAGGAAATGAGACTGAGTAAGAGATATGTGTCCACTCTAGATAGAGTGTCCCTTTCACCTGAATCAATATATATATACTTCCAAGTCAGCTTTGCTTGTGTGGCAGTTTAATTTTTAATTGATGTTGAGAAACAAACATAGAGCGCTATCTAATGAAAGATGTATAATTCATAATGTGTCCCTTGTGTCAGCCCAAGAATGTGATTTTTGTCTTCCTGATAAAATCAAAACACCTAAAAAGCCTGAAATTGTAATTATCTTTCCTAACAGTATGTTACATCATGACATAGCTCAAAGATGCAAAATGTAGATAAGAATGGGTCCAGGCACAAATGTTATTTTAGAAAAATTCACTATCAAGTCTCTTTTTTCCGACTTCTTTTATCAAATTCTCAACATTACAAAAAATTTAAGTGACCTAACAAATATATGAATTAAACAATAGCACCCATCTATCCATCTATCTATCTATCTGAAATATACTCTATTGTACTGGACATATATACGTTATAACTATGAATATATTCTTCGGCTAGGAAGAATCACATGATGTTTTTTACAGAATGCTAACATGAAGTGTCTAATTGTTGACTAGTTCATGAAAAAGCAAACTCAGGAGCCTGGGCATGATGGTGCTCACTTGTAATCCCAGTGCTTGGGAGGCTGAAAATAGGAGGATCAGTACGAGTCTAAGCTGAGTGAAACTGAGACCCTGTACCAAATACATTAGTTTGAAAAAACAAACAACAACAACAAAAAACTCATTAAAATAATAGGAAATGGCTTCTCTTGGGCCCATCAGAGCAAAGGCTACTTAAGTAGAAAATGAGAATTTCCTTAAGTAGACTGTACTTATCTAACCTCATAAGTTTCATTCCAATTGACTCTCTCAGCCTTTGGGTGGTCTGAAGCATACATTTTTTCTTTTGATTCAATTATTATTTTCTCTGCCCTAAATGGACCACAGAAAAAGGGCCTCCTTACCTGTTCTTTTCTGCTTCAACAGATTACTACTGTTCAGGATTTCTTCATTCACTAAAGATTATTCCCTTTATATTGCACTGACTTGTTCAAAATAAATCATTCATAAGAACCACTTATAAGAACCACTTTATTTCTTTTTCAGGTAATAAAGTAGGAATTTCACCAGAGAAGGCAAAATCACTTTTTTCCTGATTCCTTAAATTCAAATAATAGGCTCTGTGGGTGCCTCTATCACAGAACGGTTCGTTTAAAAGGGAAATTTTCTGTGGTCTCTTGCTTAAGCACTGGAATAAAGTCTTCTTACAGCGTTGCCAAGGCAACATGCATGCATGGATCATCCGTTTTGCTCACACTGAAAATTCTCCATGATATCTTCCATATGTGTATTTTCTTTTTACATTCTATCTAACCATAGCCTACGCTACATATGGTAAAAGTAATCAAACTGAGATTACAACTATGCTGAGCAAATTAACTGATTAAAAACGTGCATCAAAGAATAATCTACAAAGCTTGTAGACATGGGTGTGAGAAAAATCTTACAGTTGGTAGTACTTAAAGTTACATGTTGTTCATCTGTTTAGTTCCAACTTTTTAGGTTAAACATATCCACATTAAAGGGAGGGGGAAGCATGAGCACTGGTGGAAGACAGCAGCTAGAAATTAATCAGAGCAAAGGTGTTGGCCTTGCAGTAGCTTCTGTTTCAACATCAGCTAGAACTATAAATATATGGGTGAATGAATGACCAGTGTAGATAGACTGCTGCAGGAATATTAGTTTATATGATTGACTGTAGTACAGCGCTTAACACATTTCTCCTTGGTTTGTTTTTGAAACTACTCATTGTAATAAGCATTATTATTATTTATAAAGAAATAAATTTTAAGCTCTTGCACAGCCTTGCGAAGTTCAAAAGAATCCTGTTCTCAACCAGTGAAATTGCCGCTTTGTGCTACACTTCCATTGCCGTGAGATTCTGAATGCTGTCTTTCTCGATCATTGCCTGCATCTCCTTACTACGACAATTGAATTTGGCACCAGAAAAGAATGATGTGGCAGAAAGGCTCTTAGAAAATGATGCAAAAAGAAAATGTCATGTCCAATTTAAGAAGCTGTGCCTTGGGCATTTCATTAGATCATATTTCTACCTAAGTAATATTATTATTTGTTTGCTTTATTGAGACAGGGTCTTACTGTGTTGCTTGCTTGCACTGGCCTTAAACTCACTGTGATACGCAGGCCGATGTAGAAATCATGTTGATCCTCTTCACCTTGTCTTTCTGAGTGCTGGTATCACAGGTGTGTGTCATCACCTGTGACCTATAATCTAGCATATTTTAATTAAGAATTATAAAGAGCAGCTCAACTCACTATTAGAAGCTGTAATTTTATATGCATAGTTCCTTGAAAAAGATACGCTACATATGTGATAAAATCACCTTGACAGTGCAACCTGATCCCATCGTAAGAGACTGTCCTGCTTCTTTGTCTCAGAAGGATTTCTAGAGCTGATACTGCAGTGTTCAATCCAACACCTTCCTCGGGGCAAGCACATCCCCTAGCTGCTAGAAAACCAGGTAGCTTATGGATTACAGCTTCAACTGTCAATTGGAATTGCTCTGCTCAAATGAATCTCCTTAGGCTGAAGATGAGCAGTCTGCTCTTGGTATCCAATGCAGCACTCTAGCCAAGGTTAACTGACTTCCATCCTCTGAGAAAATTTAGAAAGTCCAAGCCTTCTTCAAATCACTGGGATGACTGCCCCAGGTCTCTTTAACAACCACACTCTTGGCTTCTGTGTCCCAGGTTTATCTCTCTGACTTCCCCAAATGCGTATCTCCCTGGGAAGTTTCTCCAATTTTGCATGGAATTCTTTACTTCAGAATAGAGGTCTATAAATAATTCCAGCTCTTTAGCAAGAGAGCATTTTAGTTTTTTCCCTAACATTTAGAGAATCAACAGTTATTTCTCACTCATTTGGATTTATCTTCAGTTTCAGAGAAAAATGTACAGCTCTAGCTTTTATTCTGTCACTAGCCTGGACTCCTCAGCTGCGCAGACATTAGGATGAGTTTAACCTTTGTTCCTCAAACTCACTTTGCTTCTTTGTTCCTTGGACCTTCTGCCCTAAATTTTGCTACCCCATTTCAACTTCGGATACTTTTCCTCCTCATGTAAATTTGAAAGTCAACTTTGTGCAAAGAAAATTCTAATTTTTCATTAAAATTTACATTTAAGCATGCAAGAATATCTAGCAGTTCAGATAAAAGCACACATAATAAGAAAATGGTAATGAAAAGGACCCCATAATTCAATATATAATGTTAATATTTCATCTACAGTTTTGTCATGTTCTGTTTTTATGAAACTTTGAGTCCAAATTTATCTTTTATCTTGGGCAGGGTTAGTATTAAACTCCCATTATTTAAAGTTTTTCAGATAAAAAGCCTTCCTTGCTACAATCAACCAATTAACAATGTCAACAAATAGAACTAAACTTGTACAAAAAATTCTCTAGTAAAACAATTTAATAGATCTTACTTCAGTAATTCACACATTTATGTTACTCTATAGGAATAAATTCTTCTATTCCAGTTTTAACAATTAGACTTGTTGCTTTTATTTCCTGTACTCTTAGAAATACTTTTCCAATATCTTGGTGCTAAGTGCAAAGTATTACTCATAATTCAAACTCAAAAATTAGCATAATTAATCCAGCAATTGATAGTTTGAAGCCTTATCTGGGAAAAATTGCACTATGCCTGATTTCTTGCAGTTTGCTAATGAAATCGAAACCATAGAGAAGAAATATGCAATGATGAACTTAGGGAAAATTTATAGACAGCCATATGCTTTACCTAGGTGGAGCAGAGTTGTGCCAAAATTAACATCATTTTTCTTCTGATGTATCCTTACTTTACTATATAAATTTGGCCAAAAATTTATTTTACATAAACCTTTGCATCATTCTCTAACAAGGGTAGGTTTACTTGTTGAGAGGTATTTTAAAGACAGAATAGTTTCAAACATGCTATCAACACCTTCATTCAGGCAGATGAACAACACCACATGGATGGTTCATTTGTCACCCTTGCAGATCATTCTACGATGACACACACAAAACACTGCATCCTTTTAGAAAAGGAAATTTTACGTTTGTCATACTGACTGGTGTCCCTCAGCTGATGTTCAATAACTGTACACTATCAATTTGGAACATGAGCACAAAATAGTACTGGCTTTTCATTTTTGTTCTCTGAGTTCTAATGTTGCACTAGTTGGTACGTTGCACATAATTATCTTTGTATTTGTTAATCAGGGTATGAGACATAGGTACGATATCTAGTCTATACAGTATTAGCACAAAGCATTCTTTTCAAGGAATTCAGAGCAACTACTTGTAAGTCCACATTAACTCATATATTTGTGTTTTTTTCTTTTCTTTCGTCTTTGCCTCCATCACAATTTCAAACTGCTCTTTTTTTCAAAGCATTTGTTTTTAAACCAGTCTGTCAAAATACTTTAGAAGTCTACATGCTTCTCAGATAGTTATTTTTGGATTGGGTCTTTGATGTTCAGAGGTCTGATATTTTTTACTTCTTTATATGTTCTAGATAGGAATCCTTCATCTGAGGGACAGTCAGCTAATTATTTTTTCTCCAATACTTAAGTTTTCTTTTCCCTCTGTTTGTGATTTCTTTTCATTTGCATAAACTTTTCAAAATGTTGAGAACCCAGTTATTAGTTCTTCTATGTATTTCCCACACAGTTTGGTTTTTGTTCAAAAATGGTCAACTTAACTCTGTCTTCAAGATTTCTACCTCCTTTATCCTCCAGTAGATTTAGTGATTCTGTTTTAATATTGAAATCTTTGATTCTTTTTGACTTCAGTACAGTGCATGTTGACAGGGGCTATTTTAGCCTTTATCATGTAAATAGACTTTCTTCCAGTGAATGTTTGGTCCATTTGTCAAAGATAATGTGGCTGAGTTTGTAGTTTTGTCTGCATCTTCTAATCTGTTCCAATGATACTAGGTCTTTGCTCTGATAGTATATAGCACATAGATGTATGTGCATCTGTGTGTGTAGCAGCACTATTTGTCCTAGCTAAATCTTGGGAAAAACTCAAATGCCCATGAGTAAGAAATGGATGCAAAAGATATGATATTTTTACACAATGAAGTATCACTCAAGTAGAGAAAAGATACATTCAAGGCTTTTACAGGTAACGATGCAACTAGAAACCATACTAATAAGTGAAATAAATCAGACCCACACCTGCAAATATTGTATTGCATCCCTGGTATAAGAACCCAAAAGAGTAAATAAAACCTAAAGTACAATAATGACTGTGAAAGGGAAAGAATCTGTTCACAGGGAAGAAAAAGCTGAGATCAAGAAAAGGACAAAAGAAACAAAGAAGAAAAATATATACTTACGTATATGTACGGAATAGCTTTGCTTATTATACTGCTTTTTTGTGCTTGATAATTTAAAGGAGCAGCTAATGCTTAAGTTTTCATCTATTTATTTTCTTCTCCTTTTTAAATTTCTTAGTCCACTTATTTTTATTTATTTTTTTCTTTTTAGCAGAACCCAGGATTGAACTCAGGTCCTTGTGCTTGCCAGGGAAGTGCTTATTCCACTGAGCCATCTCCTTGTCCCTCTTATTCCATTTTATAACTCATTTTTCATGCTTATATCTGGTAACCTAAACAATTAATTTGAAGATAACAATATGTAATGTAACAACCATTGTTGAATTCCAATTATTTCATTTAATGAAACTCTATAACGTATCTAATGTGTGTTTTTTAAAAAGATGTATCAGTTATTTAGCTAGGTTCTTAGTAAGAAATTTAGAACACTAATTTATGAGGATAAATTCCAGTTGTCAGACCAAAAACAGATCACAGGTAGCTCTGGAGCTGAGGAACAGCTTTGATTTTTGCTAAAATCTGAGTCCACTGCTTTCTGATCCATCTTGCCCTGCTCTGAAACCTGGCATCTCTCTTTTATGTGTCGAAGATCTCACTCCTGGTGTCCAGCTTCCCGCAGCTTCTTCTTCTTGAAGTAGGCATTAGTGAGGTGTTTGGGATTTCCACTTTGCTGACATCATATTTGGTGGGGGTGGCAATGATAAATTTCTGGTGTGTTCTTTGTAGAGGAACACGATTAAGGCTAAGAGGCCCAGTCCCAAGTAGCAGGCCACTGGCCAACTGCCTCAGGAAGACCACTCTCTTGCCTCTGTGGTGCCCGGTGAGGATGGTGCCGGGAGCGGTGCTAGCTCCAAGTTTCCTCACATGCAGACTGAAGGGTTTCTTACTGTGGCTCAAGAGCTTTTGGGGCACTTCTTCAGTAGGGTAGATTATAGGCATTTTTCAAAGCTTAACCACCTGGGTACCTCCATTCTTGACTAGTTTTGTGATTGTAGCAAGAACTTTCTCCTTTTTGTTCTCAACCTTTGATTTAGCAGCTGTGTACTTTCTCTTGCACAGAGCCTTTCTGGAATACATAGCAGATCGGGAGTAGCGACCAATTCCTCTAACCAGGACAGGATTTCGGCTGCAGTGGTGGCAGAAGCCTTCTTGGGATTTCTTCCCTACAGTGTCTGGCTTCTCTGTTTTTTCACCCACTATCTTCCAAGACAGGAAAGAGTAATTTTTTTGTACTATTTTTTATTCTCTTAAAAAAATTTTTTTAGAGCCAAGGAGGGCTAACGAGGTAGCAGTTCCCTCTATGTACTTTATGCGTAAGAATTCTGTTATTTATCTGATTATAACAGATACTAAAATTGATTATTGATTGACATTTTGTTTTGTATAGTAAAATTGCCTTTGCTTTTACTTTCAAATTAACCAGCTATATACATCATTTAATTGTTTTACTGAGGGGTGTTTAGAAATAGGGACAGAAGGCATTAGAGATGTCCATTACCCTATGAATCTTCTAATATTAACCAGCTCTCCTCTATACCTCACCTCAAACCCAGCTCTCTTCCTGCCCTATATATCCCTGCTCTGCTCTGTTTTGGCTCCCAGCATCCTTCCTAGATTATGATCATTAATCTGGCAGGCATGTATATTCATCTTTAAAAACTGACACCCAACATTTTGCCTCTGAGTTGTCTTTGTTTTGCTTTTTAGGAGCCAAAACTTTAAAGACACCTTCCCTTCTCAGCCATCTCCTATCATATGTTTTAGTTTCATTTTCTGCTAAGAAAATTCAAGTTTTCCATTGCAGAGTAGAAGCAGGGCAGGTGGGAATAAAGGAGGACATAATGATGTCAGAGACACAGCAGAGCAGATGGAGTGCTAAAAAAGAAAAGTACAAAGCACATGGCTTCTCTTAAATGAGAAATGCAAGGAGAAATGCAAGGAATAAAGAACAAAATGAAAGGTCAGTAGTAGGAAAAGGGTGGTAGATCTTACTCAGAGGGAAGGGAATCAAGCGATGGCAGAATGGGGGAGGGGAGAGAGGGAAATGGATTTAAAAAGGCATGAAGCTGCATTATGCACATGTATGGATGTCATACAAAGAATGTAAGCTTTATGTATTATGAATATGTACGAATCAAAACCAAAATTATTAAAAGAAGAAGAGAGATGCTAAACATGGACAAACACAGGACAAAAAGTGGAAAATCAGACTCTTTCTGAGAATTCTGTAGAATCTTTGCAATTGTTATTAGTATATTTAAAAGTATTATGCATTTAATTTCTCCTTGATATGCTGTTCTGTTCATTCGATCTTCCATTTGATTATGAATTTATTTTTTATTTCATTAATTAGATATTAAATGCTATTATTTAATTTTAAATAATATAATATACTGGATAATGTACTCAAGATGTGATAATTTTATATTCATATAAATGTGCAGGAGACACTGGTATTCAATAATTTACATCACTGACCACTGGTGTTGTAAAATAAATGTCCAGAGGGCACCTGTCATATAACTGAGTTTGTATACTGTTACCAATTTCTCTCCATCCTACAACTCTTTGCCTCTGTAAACAGCATCCTAAATTCCCAACTCCAACTTTCACTAACTTAATTTCCGTTTTTATACATAATGTCACAGGATTTATCTTTTGTGCATGGCTTGTCTTAGTTTACTTAATGTCACCCAAGATAATTCATAGTGTCAGACATAGTAGGATGTTTGCTTTTTCATGACAGAGTAATATTTTAGTATAAGGTGTATCTATTTGTGTGTGTGTGTGTCTGTGTGTGTCTATGTGCATGATATTTCCTTATCATTTATCTGTTCATGAACACAGATGTTCACTCCGTGCTTTTGCTGTTCTGTGTGGACATCTCTTCACAGGAAGGGAGCCATTCCAATTCACTATACTCCCCATAGTGAAAATACTTATTCTACAATGATTGTACTACTGCACATACTAACAAACAGTGTACAGGGTTATTTTTCCTCTACCACTTGCCAACATTTATTGTCAATGACTTTCTGTAACAGCTATCTGAAGAGCATGAAAGAAATAGATTTCTCTTCGTTTCTGTTTCTCAGATGATGAGGGCAGCTGAGCATTGTTTCATTTACTATTGGTTATTTCTGTATCTTATTTGAAAAGATGCCTTTTCAAGTATGTTTCCTGTTTTTAATCAAGTTCTATTTTCTCTTGGTTTTACACTGTTATTGGTACGTGAGTTCCTTTTATATTTTAACATCAATTTCTTATTAGATACATGGCAAGGCTGCATAGAGTTTTAGCCTTCTCATACTCTGCATATGAAGGACGAGACCCTTCATTGTAGACAAGTGTTTTGTTTTACACAGTCCTTTCTATTTCTTTCTTTCTTCACTATTCCTTCTATGTGGTATCCAATGTATTGTTTATTATTATTGTTATTATTATTATTATTATTAATTATTGTTATTTTGTATTTTAGGGAAGGGTCTACAGGATGGTCAGGGTCCCACTACTAGATCAGACTTATAGTGACCTGCCTGTTTACAGCCTCCCAAGAGCTGGGATTACAGCCATGTGCCACCACGTCCAGTCTCAGTTGCTGTCTCATTGTACCCTGGAGGTGGAGCCCGCATGGCAGGCCCAGGGATTAAACCTCTGACCCCTGCACCTGCTTGCAGGTGCTTTAATCTTCTGAGTTATTTGGCCAGCTTTCACCAATTTATTAAAAACACCTACATCTTTCATGGTTGTGAATTACATGTTTGACTGCAATAAGAAGCTGTGGGAGTTAAGCTCCATTGCTCGGAGTACTTTGGCGCTAGTGTGGCACCCATCAGAGGTGTCTCCACAGGTCCTGGGGGCCTAAGTTGTCTCCCCATTTGACCCCTGCCTCTTGTCGTGTTACCCTTCCTTGCTTCCTGTTGTCCATGAATAGAGCACCTTCATGCTCCCACGCCTTTCTGCCTGGACGATTTGGATTTGAAGCTGGTAGACCATAAATGTGCTGCCTGCAATCATTGGCCACTACAGACTTTTCCTATTTTAAATTGTGGTACTGGCTCTTTTATAGCAGCACTGGGAAAGTTGATCAATATGAGGAAAAGGATCCATTTTTTATTTGATTGTGGGTATCTAATTCTATCAGCATCATTTATTATTGAAGAGACTTTCTTTACTCCATCACACCTATAAAATGTTTCAGTAAAGTTTTTTTTGTTAAGTACAGTTCTTTGTGCCAATTTAAATTTTGCTAATAGTGCTTATTTTCATTGGAATGCCAGTTTGATTTTGGGTCATTAATTTTCTGAGTGTTTTATGGTTTGAAGACAAAATTCAGAAATGCTTTATCCATATTAATGCTCATTAACTAAGAATAGTTTTCTAATATTTATATTTTAAGAAAAGTTTAAAAAATCTAGCATATAAAATTATAACTTACTGTGTCTTCCTTCCTTCCTTCCTTCCTTCCTTCCTTCCTTCCTTCCTTCCTTCCTTCCTTCCTTCCTTCCTTCTCTTTGTTTTTGTCTGTCTGTCTTCTTTCACTTTCTTCTCTCTTGTACCAGGAATTGAACTCAGGAGGTCACGCTTGCAGACAGAAGCTGCATCGTAAGGTCGACCTCTGGCTGTCTTTTCTATTTGGGAACCTAAACTGCTATTCCTAAAGAAATAAAATGATACTGAAATTAAGCTGTTCAGTTGGAAAATGGTTCTAGTTAATTACCTGAGAACTACACACTATGCATTAAGCATTCCAATGTGAGCATATATATTTTTAAAGAAAAAATCTTGTTGATAGTGTCCTGTTAGATTTATTATATTACTTATGTTGATCATTGTAATTTTTAATGTTAAAAATGTTACAGCTAGTGTGCAGTTTCATTGTAATATTATTTCTAAAATTTCTTTAGTTTGTTGCCTCCTTAAGTAGTGTTATAAAGGAAATACCTGAATTATATGAAATTAAATTTACTAAAATTTAATGTTCAACATTGAAGAATTTTTTCATATTTGTGATTAAATATACATTTACAATTCTATGCAATTAAAAAACTAAAATTCTATGTAATCAAAGGCCAGCCAGACAGCTCAGCAGATTAAGGCACCTCCTTAGACAGATGCAGGAGCCCATGGTCCTATCCCTGGCCTGCTGTGCTGACCCTGGCTCTGGAGTGCTCTGGGACTGCGATTGAGACTGGATGTGGTGGCACGTGCCTGTAATCCCATTACTTGGGAGGCTAAAAGTTGGAGAATCACTACAAATCTGATCTATGTAGTGAGATCCTGTACACCCTGTAGATCCAGTCCTAAATTCATAAAATAAAATAAAAATTTTATGTAATCTTATTGAAATGTTTTCTAATTTTTTGGAGAGATGTGCCAGTGTTTTGACTTCCAGTAGACATGCCCCAAAATCCTCATGCACTCACAGATGGGACTTCTTATGTTTGGTACCAGGCATTAAAGTTTGGACCTTGTGCTCACCGGGCAGGGGCTGGTGCTGCTGCACTGTGTCTCTGGCCCTACATAAGGCTTTTTGGAGGTGTTTTGGAGGGCTTCTAGAATCTAGGATATGTAATATTAGGATAAAGCATATATGATAACTACCTGGGTTTAGCATCCGGCTGAATGTCAGTAATGGAACCCTCATGCTGGGTGTAAAGGACATCAAGTAATAGACCAATTAATACATTCCACTTGGATGGAATATCCAAGTGGACTCTCTCTGCTGCTTCTGCTTGCTGCCCGGCTGCCTTCTGCATGCTGGGCCATCAGCTCTTTCTCTTGCCACTTGGAATCACCCAACTGTGGACCCACACCTCTGAAAGTCCTGTGCTGAAGTGAACCTGTCCTGCTTTAACTTTGAATCTTGGGTACTTTGTTTCAGCAATGAGACAAGCAACTAAGACAACTAGAAGAAGGTGATTTTTTTCGATAAATAGATGTTGTATGAGTAAGTTTATTAGTTACCAAAGAAGCAGAGAATATTCAATACTAATCTGACTCCGTTATCTCTGGGAAATTCTCTTTAGGTCCAGAAAAAAGACGCCATTTTATTTATTTATTTATTTATTTATTTGCTTATTTTTTTATTGTATTTTAGGGAAGAGTTTACAGGGTTTTCAGCATCTCACTACTAAATCAGACTTGTAGTGATCTGCCAGTTGACCACCTCCCAAGAGCTGGCATTACAGTAGAGGGCCACCACACCCAGTCTTATTTATTTGTTTTTTTGTTTTTTTTTTTTTTTTTTGTATTTTAGGGAATGGCTTAAAGGGTATTCAAGGTAGAGACATTATTGTAAAATGGCAATAATATTCACTGGTCTTCTAATATAGGTTTTTGAGAATGTATGTTGTATTTTCATGAATCATTTACAAAGCACAGGTCAACGAGGTGATTTTCCTTCATTTCTGAAATCAGCAATTCAATAAAAATATTGGACCAGAGAGGGCTAGCCAAATAGCTCAGCTGAATAAAGCACCTGCAAGCATGTGTAGGGGCCAGTGTTTCCACCCCAGGCCTACTGTGCTGGCTCTGCCCCCAGGGCACGCTGAGGTGGCAATTGAGACTGGGTGTGATGGTGCGTGACTGTAATCCGAGCTCATGGGAGGCTGTAAACAGAAGAATCACTACAAGTTTGGCTGAATCATGAGAGCCTGAACACCCTGTAGACCCTTTCCTAAAATACAAAAAAAAAAAAACAAAACAAAACAGAATTATACCTGACAGTTCATTCCATTTCTGGATGCTTTCAAAGGCAGGTAGTTTTTGAATGCAACATAAAACAAGTCTTAGATTATAGATTCTCAGCAACTGCTTTAACTAACTTAGCCCAAAATTCCAGTTTCCCATGGGACAGGAGAAATTGTATAATATTTTTTTTAAAAATCATTGGAACAATTCAGTCTTTGATATTCATCTTGTAATTATTATCAGAAACGTGTGTTGATATATAATTCCTTCAGAGGTCTCATTATCATTATTTAATTTTTAATAAAATTAAAAATCTTTTTATCTTGAAATATTGTAGGTTTGTTGCTCTAATTTAAAAATTATTTATATGCACATTAGAAAGATCTGCCAGGCATTCCTGTAACCCCTCAATGTGTCTTTTCAGCAGTGCTAATTTAGTGCTGATAGCCTCTAGCTAATTTTTTTGCATTGTTCAGCTATCACTGTTTTCTTGGCAACTGAACTCTTTTTCTCAGCTCTCTGTGGCTTTGGATATTACGTTACATTTGATTTCTTAGGTACTAGTTGACTAAAACACTGAACCCCATCCCCACATCGAAACATTGAGAGCAAATCTTTCCAAAGTGAAGTGGTAGGCACTCTCCCACTTTCAGTCAATGGAAACACCAATCATTTAGCTAAACTGACTCCAAAAATAGGCTTGCATTAAAAACACTGCTTTTTAAATTACTGCATATGTTTAATACTTTTCACAATTAAAAATAGTCTGCTTTGAAGATAAAATAACAAATCTTCAAACTACAAAGGCAAATAGGTAAAGGGGCCAAAATGAAATAAACATTTGGGAAGTGAAGGCTGGAAGTGAACTTTCATGGAAGCTGCAAAAACTTTTATGCTTTTTCTGTAAGTATTTTTTTAAACTATGGATCACAGTAGTCACATTTGGAACATATTCTGTTATCGGGAAATGTTTTAGGTAGTTAGAACTGGTCCTTAGCCTTGATTTTTAAGTCTTTTATACATTTCTGAATACTTAGAAACCTTTATTTATTTATTTTGGCAGAACCAGGGATTGAACTCAGGCCCTCGGGCTTGCCAGGGAAGTGCTTATTCCGCTGAGCCATTTCCCCAGCCCCAGAAACCTTTAAAAAAGAAAGACATATCTTCAACTCTTTGTTCACATGGTCACACATGATACTCACATGTTCCAGTGTCTACTAAGACCATATTAGCCTTGGAATAACCCAAGCTATTTCTTTCTGATACTCAGAAATCTATGTGGGAGCCACCAGATCGATAGATTTGAAGCTACTGTGTGTGTGAATGAACATGCCCTTTTGCTTCCTGTCTGAATGTTGCACATCTGTTTGGATTGCATATTGTGTTCGTGTATTTATGCTTTGATTCATAGTAACTCCTCATGTTGTGGAATTGACTTTCATTGAACACAAACTACAAATAAAGAAATAAATAGATGAAAGAGCAAAAAATAAAATACAAATGACTTACTGCCACGTCATAAAACACCTGTACTACAATTTGCATAGTTAGAATAAATTAATATGAATTAACATTTAAGTTGCTAAGAAGTTAAGAAATGGACAAAGAAGGAAACACTGTAAAACCTTACCTTGAGGCCGACTCTGCAAATGTTCCACCTGATCAACAAACATTTCTGATGAGCTTTTAGTTATAAGCAAGTTGTTTGTTGAAATATGAGTAGGAGTTGAAGTCAGAGGTCACATGATTACAACTGAGACAATGATTCTGCTGTTTCTTCTTTCTGTGTCTGTTTCTTTCTGTCTCTGTTTCTCTCTGTCTCTATGTCTCTGTCCCTGTCTCTGTCTGTCTCTGTCTGTGTCTGCCTCTGTCTCTGTCTGTCTCTGTCCCTGTCTCTGTCTGTCTCTGTCTCTGTCTGCCTCTGTCTCTGTCTCTGTCCTGCCTCTGTCTGTCTCTGTCTGTCTATCTCTGTCCCTGTCTCTGTCTGTCTCTGTCTGTGTCTGCTTCTGTCTCTGTCTCTGTCTCTGTCTGTCTCTGTCCCTGTCTCTGTTTGTCTCTGTCTCTGTCTGCCTCTGTCTCTGTCTCTGTCTCTGTCTGT